>NJDC01001477.1:83350-93684 GCA_002245475.1 Calephelis virginiensis
CCATTCCATTTGTCATGTTAAAGACAGTGGCGTCCTCATTTTTATCTTCTCTTTTTAAATGAGCTGTATGTTCTTGATATAACTAGATCTAAACTCGTGCAATTTTTAAGTATATAAAAAGTCAATTATAAAAAAATGTCATGTTTACACTGCCATAGGACAGCAAAGCACGTATAAAATTATGGCATCTATAGACATGTTAGGAGAGTGTTAAGTGTTCGCTGTCTTATCTCATAAAAAAGTTTAGACAAAGGTACTTCATTAAAATTTAACACCGACGTATGACATTTTGTGTGATATAAATAAATGTTTATTGAAGAAACAGATATTTTTATAAAATTAATTATAAAACATTTACGTTATTCGTATATTCGTGTACTTATAAGATATTGATATTCTCGTTTATTTGTACAGATATTATAATTTAGGTTCTTTTGTTTCAAATGAGCTTGGTGATTTATGTATGAAAATTGTGACGTCATGAACGTGTAGACTACTTCAACCAATAAAATTTTGGGAAAATAAAATTTTTGAAATTTCATTGGCCAAAGGCGTTGCTAGGTTGATGACGTCACACTTCACTGTAGTATTGAATTTAAATAAGGTTACACTTATTTTGTCATATTACAGAAAGTCCTATTAAGTAAGAAACGTATTTATGATGTAATAAAGTGTAATAAATATTTTTGATATATTAAAAGATGTATCATTTTAAACAATATATTGATCGACATATGAGTGCAATTGTACATTTGATCAAATAAATTGGATGATGACATCCAAAATTATTGGCAACACCCAAATTTGATTAAAATTTTTTCCATCTAGTATAACTTCCTAAAAAAGTCCAAAGATTATCTATTAAAATGACTGTAAACTATAAGTAAATCTTAGACAGAAACATTGAACGAGTGGAATGGGCGTCAGTCAAAGAAATTTGATTTAAAGTTGGCCATTAAAGTTAGGCTAAGATATTTGACGTGAGGAATACAAGTTATTACAATATTAATCTTACAATATTATAAAAATTAAGAAAAAAAGACGTGTGACACTCGGAGACTGCCGCGGAAAGCTATTGCATAAGCAGGCATGAGACACCAGGTTGCGGGCCAAAGAGGGAGATTACGCACGCGTAGTAATGCCGATACAACCAATGCCACCTAGAGGCGAGTTGCTGAACTAAAGAGACATGCGTGATCAAAAAGTCATTAAAAGTTCTGCTATTCATCGATAGATGGAATACTAAAAAGTATTACCGCTGTGCCGGTCGGAGTGGGAAGTGTTAGGTTATTTTGGTTACGACATTTCTGAATTCGGTCTCCACGCTCAAGGCCGGTGATAGAAGATATGCAATAGCTTAAAATTTCATGTGTAGATGTAATGTAAACGGTAATTTGCCCTTTAAAAATAAATAATTTGACAACAGAAAAACGAGACATTAAAAAACTTGGTTCTACAAAAATATTCAGCATCTGGCAACACTGAACTGTGTGTATTCCTGGAAATATTGTTGACTACCAGTCACGCACAGTCAATTAACGTAATACGTTTTGAAGAACAGGAAATATAGTTTATTTAATTACACGAAACTCTACATTTGATGATTGAAATGTAAATGTAATAGACTGCGAAGTTATTCATTAACCGTCACGAATGTATGACGAAATGTTTAATTGTTAACTAGTGATATGAATGGATATTGTCAACAGAGTTTCCATTTACCATTCCAACAGAGTATGAACACTAGTTTATCACTGCAGTTTTGCTCAAGTAGCATCTAATATTTTAAATTTTAATTCGAAGTAATCCCATATTCAAAAAAAGTATCTTCACGCCCATATCTCTGAAGAGGTAGGCAGAGGACCAACTAGGGTAGAAACCCACGACTAGCCGAAGACACTAAGTCCCACAATGTCATAGATGGCAAGCCTATCGCCAACCAGGCACTTATTCAACCCCGGGCAACTTAAATCAAAAATATCTAATTATTTTCGAATTTATTTTTGTTGGCCAACCCGGGGATAGAACCCGGGAACTCACGAAGTCAAGTCCGAAGCCGGACCGCTAGACCAAAGAGGCGATATTTAAGCGACTGATTGTGATAAAATCTCATACATTAAGATGAATCCTTTTTATGTGCTTTGGTCATCAAAAAGTATTGACTTGAAACTCAAGTGGATACACTTAGAAGTGTAGTTGGTGATCAGTAGAATTACCACCATTCGCATTTTAGCTCGAAATTTTTATACTTTTTGATGACCATAGCACATAGTACCTATAACTAAATTTTATTTTTTTTAAGTAGGAGACTCTAGTCAACGTAAAATCAGATATATCAGTCAATAGGTTTATTATTTAACTACATGTTTCTTTACATAAAATCGCAAAATAGCTATTTATGTACATTGCCGATATTATATCAAATCAAATCTTGGATAATATCTTCTTTTTGTTTCCAATTAAACAAAAAGAAAAGAGATGGAACTTTTTATAAGAACATGTCAGATTAGTCCGGATGTGTTAACTCGTGACGATTTTAATCACTGTTTTCAGAAAATCTATAGAAATTCACAAACTAATCTGACAGTACGAAACATGTTTTGACTCTTTCTATTACTATCGTTAAAAAATTGTTTGATATGTTTGTTTGAGTGTTTGCACAATAGATTTTGTACACCTAAACTATGACAATTAGGTACATCAGAAAACAAGCTTCAACTCAACCAGAAGATCTTTTTAATCAAATATTTTTTGTCAGCTCTCACAAAAATATCGTTACTAGATTGTTGAACTAATCAACCCGCAACAAAACTTGTATATACGTAACTAACGGCCTGCCCCGGCTCCTCACGGGTATAATATATACATATAAACCTTCCTCTTTAATCACTTCATGTATGAAAAAAAGCTGCACCAAAATCCTTTGTATAGTATGTAAGATTTAGGCATACAAAGGGACAGAGGAAGCGACTTTGTTTTATACTATGTAGTTATGTAGCTATACTTAAAAAAACACATCGAAATCGGTCGATTCGTTTCAAATGTATGCCACAGACACACACATGTCCTTCTTTTTCCCTTTTTTTAACTACACACCGCACAATTAAAAGTGATCCGCTCTTCGGTTACAGGAGCCTTTCATATGTACCTACCCCAAAGTAAAGTATCTTTACGCCAATATCTCCGATTTTGTTAGTAAACTGAAAATAAACCTTTACTCCAAAATCCCGAAGTCATACCCAACAAGAGTAGATAGTACACATTAAAGCCTCTAAAAAAATTTAAGTATTGTCGAGGCGTGGTAGGCAGTAACGACTTCATGTGTGTTGTTTTTTGACCGCGTCTTTGGCCGAGGGGCTCGCCTAACTCCACTGACCAACCGCGAGGCTTGGGTTCGATTCCCGGCGGGGGCAGACATTTGATGTCTCAATTTCCGGGTCTGGGTGTTTAATAAATTTATTTTGGTACCTTTTAAAGTATTTTATATGTATTAGCTTCATTGACTAACACCCATAACACAAGCCTGTAGTTTGATTACTTTGGGGTTAGAATCATTTTGTGTCAAATGTCCAACGACATTTATTTATTTATTATTATTTTATTATGTCTGCAGTAAAAATAAAAAAAACTAACAGACATATAAGTATGTCTGGTGTCCTTTGGTGTCTCTAGGCGGCTTGAATTTATTACCATCAGAAAATTCGTCTGCTTATTTGCTTCCAATATCATAAAAAACAAGACTTTGGTACGAAATGAAAAAAAAATCTAAAATTGACATATATATTGTAAACTCTTTATAACGTTATCCTTTATAACGATAAACTCCCTATAAAGTAGAAGTGTACACAACTTGGTTGGTTTGCGTTAAAACCCATACATTAATACACTCTTTATAACGATACAGCCTTTCTCTATTACGAAGAAATGTGTTCATATTTTAACAGTAAATACATATTTATTAACGGTATTATTGTTTATGTTATCTTATCAGGTAAGCTCCGAAACATCTGAGGTCGTAAACGGTCAGTCTTGCTTTTGTTATTCTTAATTGCCTTGAACACGTGAAACATGACGCTTTGTTTTCTTGGAAGTGATGGTCTTCAACCAAGCATACACGGTACCTATCGTATTATCAGTCGTAAACCAACATTGAAACTGTTAACATGGCCAGTAAAAGAAAAGCGATTTGTGTTGACAAAAAAGTTTGTGTGATACGTGCGATTGAAAAAGAAGAAAAGAAAAGTGACGTTAGAAGACATGTGTAAATAACATGTGTACATACATATATACATACATACGCACATGTATATGCATATTTTATCTCAGACTTATTAAACATTATTGTAAATTTGGTTGTTTTATTTGTTCACTCCATATAACGATAACTCTCTATAACGATGAAAAATGCTCAGTCCTTTGAATTTCGTTATAGAGAGTTTACACTGTATTTGTTAATTTATACATTTTCCCTAATGATGGAGTACGATAGTTGTTCTGTGATAATGATTGGAAAAACAAAATGTTACATACTTGATTAATGATTATCCACTTTACTTTTAAGTACCCACTTAATGTTTTTAATTATTCCATACGCAGTATTCACAGATTAATAAATAAGTGTCTATTAATAATAGTTTAAGTAACATTAACCATGACTTGTTTTATACCCGGTTCCTATATTTTAAAAAAAGTTTTTTTATTATGGGTGGTAGTATTTTGTACGATTAGTAAGATTTTTAACAACGACTGCTCATTTTTGAAAGTTAACTCTGAACAATTTTGAGCAAACTACGAATGGTTGAACTTACGGAATCCGTTTCGTTGATTATAGGAACCGGGCATTAAGTGTAAGTTGCCTTACCTACAGAACAAATATAATTTGTGTTCGATTCTGTGAATTAGTATCGTCGACTTTAACACAAAAACTTTGCTTATTTTGGGGTCATATTAAGTTTGTGTATTTTTTTATTAACTTTAATTCATGATTAACAGAATTTCACGCAGTCTAGAAACACCGAATGTGGTAATGCGTTGCCAACCTGAGGCCGGGATGTTAGCCCTCGAATATAAAAAAAAGTATCTTCACGCGAAGAGGTAGGCAGAGGTACAACCAAGGCACCCACTAGACTAGCCGAAGCCACTAAGTCCCACAATGTGATAGGTAGCAAGCCTATCGCCAACCGGGCACATTTCCAATCCCGACCAACATTTTTTTTAAATTAGAAATTGGAAAAATCCTGTTTTCTTTTTGTTGGCAAACTCGGGATTCGAACCCGGGACCTCATGCAGTCAAGTCCAACACCCGGACCGCTAGACCACAGAGGCGATAAGCCCTCGAATATAAGTTAGTTTATTTATTAGATACTGTTGCTTCTTTAAAACCAGAATTTACATTAGAGTTTCTTGACTTCTTTCGGTCAAGACCTACCTATTATTATGCAAAACCGTATTGGATAGCAAATAACAATAAGCTGCCATATTACGTCAAAAGTTTACATTATAAATCGATAATATGTAGTGATGTGTGGTCAGTAGCGGTTCAAAAAACGATATCGAAAATTAGTTAGTTATAACGACAAAATATGTTTTTTTAATGACTAATTTGTTGCTGACCGCGAGGTTTTTACAACTTCACCGGAGATTGAGGAACTTCAGAGTGCTAAGCTCGAGACATCATTATTTAAATGAATTGGACTGTTCCCTACAACGCCAGCAACAAGAGCTGTCTTCTGGGAGACCGTACCTCGACTTGGTGCCGCGTTTTGGTTATTGGGTGGACTTGATGAAGGAGTAGTGGCGGCTCGTCGCTCGGCGTTAGGCGCCGGGCGCAAGAGAGCTCTTCGTCGCCGAGACCGGCGGCGACGGTGTAGTGTGATGTTGTTGTATTGTGAGTTCGTGTGCGGGTTGGGAGGGAGTATAGCGTTTGCCACTGTTATTGGGTCCGGAGGATACGATAACACGTGGCGGGGTCTTCTACGATTGGTTGGCGTTCGCGGCCGGTGTGTAGTCACACGTGGGTGCTAACAGCGGGTTCGGGTGGGCAGCCGTTATTTCAAAGTAACGTTCCAGTAGTTCTTTGAAATGCTGCGCTATCGTGGGTAAACCGAGGTCGTGATGTAGGTCCTCGTTGCGAACGTACCACGTAGCACCGGTGGCAGTTCGCATGAACCTATTTTGAACTACTTGTAATTTTTTAGGATGGGTCGGGAAGGTATGCGCGAAGGCTATACTACCGTAGACTAATATGTGTCTAACACATGTTTTGTAAAGTGTAACTTTGTTACAAAGTGACATTTTACTGTTTTTATTAATTAGATAATAGAGACGGCTAAGTACGAAATTAGCCTTGTTTGTGACATGCGAAATATGCGGTTCGAATGACATATTTTTGTCTAGAGTGACCCTTAGGTATTTTGTTGAATTTTCCCAGGGGATCGCTCTGCCGAACATTTTGATGGTACCCGGGTAACGGCTGGGTCTCATCCGTTCGCTGGGTTTGACGCCATGATTAAAGCATACCTACTACGCATACATGCACTTTTATCGATGTTCACTTCTATACACCACTTCCTGAACTAGTCGCCCAGGAGACTGGTCGCGTTTCTGAGAAGGTAACCTATTTGATTGGGATGCATATAGAGCCGTGTCATCCGCAAAGAGGGCTCCGTGGACTTGCGGCGGTCCGGGTACGTCGTTCGTGTACAGGGTGTATAATATAGGTGAGAGTACCGTGCCCTGCGCACTCCCGCCCCTAGGGTCCTACTTCTTGAGAGAGTCCCTTCAACACGAAATCTGAATTTATAATTCGACAAGATGAGAACTAGTCTGTCTGACACGTCCCTTTCGTAGAGCTTATAGATAAGGCCGTTGTGCCAGACCTTATGGAACGCCTTGGCCACATCAAAGAATATCGCTCCCGAATATAGGGGGAGTCCCGTATATAGAGTTCAGGCCGTCTAGTATGTGCTCCGTGAGGTGATGCACTTGATTTGTACATGAATGGGCTGCCCGGAAACCAAATTGCTCATCCATTAACAAATGTTTCTCGGCTACGACCGTTTTAAGGCGGGCAAGGATAAGACGCTCGTATATTTTGCCGAGTGAACTAATAAGACTGATCGGGCGGTAACTACTCGCGACGTTACGGGGCTTACCCAGTTTACGTATTCCTATGACGGTGGCTTCTTTCCACTCGTCAAGAAAGGCACTGCCTGCTAGTGATACAGTGAAGATGTTTACTAGTAGGTGTATGAATGCGGGAGGAAAGTATTTAATTATCCTATTTGAGATACCGTCAGACCCCGGGGCCTTTCTGTTGTGGAAATCTTTAATTAGATCTTTCGCGTCGTCGTGGTCGGTGGGAGGTGTTTTGTCTGTTTTTTATGTCATTGGAAGGCAAACAAGTAGACGGATTTCCTGATGGTAAGAAATTTATGCCGCCTAGAGACACCAAAGGTAGTAAATGTGCGTTGAAAACCTGAAGCCAGGATGTTAGGCCTCGTAAGTAAGTTTAACGGCTTCCTTATCCTCCGAACTGGAATACGTCAACGGCAAGCATTGGACGTTATGACGGCAGGAATAAATAGGGCGGTAGTACCAATCCGGACGAGTCGGTGCTAAACTCTACCACCTAGTATTCACGGTATGTCACGGTGTTAGTGACGGTAAGCTTATGCTCGCCTTTTACGAGCTGCCTGGCAGGAAGGCAGATGGTTTATTTTGCAAAAGATCCTGGACCAACAAGGTCATTTGTCCCAAGGTCTCAACAAAAATTTGGTTTTGTCCGAATTTCGATATTTCATAATTATTATGCCTTATTTAACCGCATTAACAGAGACGATAGTTAACAATACAATAATTTAGTTTTTATACCTACTCACTTCCCTTAAGTTTATAGATTTGCAAAATTAGAGATATACATAAAAGTATCTTCACGCCCATATCCCTGAAGAGGTAGACAGAGGTACAACCAAGGCACCCACGACTAGCCGAAGACACTAAGTCCCACAATGTGATAGGTGGCAAGCCTATCGCTTTTTAATTAGAAAATTGGAAAAATCCAATTTTCTTTTTGTTGGCCGACTCGGGATTCGAACCCGGGACCTCATGCAGTCAAGTCCAACACCCGGACCGCTAGACCACAGGCGAGAACACAGATTTTTTTTTACATAAAAGTAGAAACGTTTTACAAGTTGGTTGTCTCAGTACTATTTTTTGTCAATAAACGGTAATAATTGATTAATAGACGATAGTTAACAATATAAATATATAGTTTTTATACCTACTCACCTCCCTGAAGTTTATAGATTTGCAAAATTAGTTATACGCATACAACTAAAAACGGTTTATGAGTTTATAAGTTGGTTGTCGTTATTTTTATCATTAAACGGTAATAATTGATTAATTTCGCAACATCCTACATTCAAGGTTATAAATAATCAGTTGTTTTATTTTGATGCAAATTAAATAAAGGAGAAATCTCGTGGAGATAAATAAATTTTATCATTAAATGACTCATAAATTGTCTACTCCGTTTGGAATAGTTTTAAATTGTTTATCGTAAATATTTCTTTAGCTGGGAGCGTCTCAGTCAAGTATTTGTGTTACATTTTCCGCATGAGTAAGATGTACTCTAGAGATTTATGATATTAATTAGAAAGTGATATCAACTTTGCAGGTAAGTCCACGATATTTTTACCGATTAAAAAAAACAGGTTATACTTAACACCTAATTTTTTTGTTAATAGATTTCTGTCATTTATGGGCCGATTTTTTTTAAAGAGCGTTATTTCTCTATTTATCTAGGGTTCTTTATCATATACACAAGAAAAATTGTGGGGAAACCAAAAAAATAGTATCGTTTTAGTTTCTTTATCCTATAAACAAGTCGCAAAAATTGTTTTGAAAAATGTTTTGTGAACAGATTTCGTTTTATGACTGTGGTACTCGTATTATATGTACACATAGATATTGTATTTTGTATTTTTAATCTATTTTCATTCGTTGTATAGTTATTCACTATGTTTTTTATTACTATTCCATTTTTTTGAATACGTCATAATATTAAAATCGAAGTCGGTTCCGCCAAATTTCATTACATGAGCTTGAGTAATGAGGCCACCGCTTTACCCAAGAGCCTGACATGACTTAATGACGACTTATGACTCATTTTAATTGATTGAAATTGATATAAAAATTGATGCAAATTTCTACTTGACTGCCATTGCCATTGCAAAATACTAGCGTGTAGGCCAAAACCTAAAGAAAGAAAGAAGTCGGCTATTTGTTTGATGCTCTGGAGTAGAGGCACCCTTGTAAATTGCGGTCGACTGTATATCTAAATGCTGTATATTCAACGCGTATTACGTATATATGCGGCGTATTACTGCACGTGTGGTAATTACGAAATAATTCGCAATGAAGTAGGTAAAATATAGAGCATACTCTTCAGAAAGCAAACCTAAAACTTGTACTCTTAAACTGTAAGAGATGTTTAATTTTAGGGAAAATCTCGATTTGTAATAAGTGTTTGTGCAGAGAAACATGGTTATTTGATAGGTAGGTACAAAAAATACTACTATTTAAATTATGCGCTTCGGCTTTACATTTTCACTCTTTTTACACTTTATACTTTATTTTAAATTGGCTGACCTAATCTAAATTTAAACGAAATGATTAATTACGTGTAATAACAACTCTATATAGATATTTTTAAAATACATTCGATTTTCCGAAGCTTGACGAATATAGCCGAAGCGCATAAATTAAATAGTACAGTCACGAGCATAAATATATTACTATGGGGAGATTAGCAAAAATATCTGTCTAAGAACGAGTTCAATAATATACGTACGTACTACTGTACCTAGTAGTTTTGTTTACAAAACATTTTGCTAACATAAAATAACAAGGCGTTTATAGGAGTTTTTAATGAACATTTAAATTTACACATTTCAAGTTATTGAAATGAATGAAGTTTTAACTATTAAGATCTGAAAAATTGCCCGTAAATCTTTAAGGGTTGCTTGCTTTGTAGTTAAAAGGGCAAAGGGCAGAATTCTAAGAAATAATAAAACACCAGTTGCTTATACCTTATAGGATGCATAAATTAAAAGTATGGAGGTGAAATAACTCTAAATAATATCCGCTTATAAATCAACACATTCCATTAGGAGCTATAACGCCTTTTACAGAAACACACATGTGCACTGTCTCTCTTCCTCACTCGCACACACATAGAAGTAAAACCGATAACGCTCCCCTATTTCCGTTGGAGGTCAAAAAATCAGAGCGTCCCATGTTGATTCGTGCTCCTTTGCAGAATAGATCATCTG
>NJDC01001478.1:24210-34341 GCA_002245475.1 Calephelis virginiensis
GGGCACATTTAAATCTGTGTTATTGCGTCTGACATGTCGCACTGCATTGTATACCATAGTTTTTGAACAATTTAAATGTTCTGCTATCCTTCGGTATGGCAAACCATGCTCGACAATAAACTTCATGATAATTTTTCATAGTGTTGGATCTCAACTTTTATTTTTACCCATTTTTCTCCAAAATATTTTTCAAAACTTAAAATAAATATTGGGATTGCTGCCAAAACTACCACGAAACAATAAGAGAAGAAGTAAAAAAGTATTGAGATTCAAATTTTGAAAATAGAACACAATGGTGGTGATTCTGCTGTTCACAAACTAAACTTATTTTAGATGCTATCTTTCTCAAATGAAACAAAAACAAAAGAGATGGAACAGTTTAGACGTGTCAGATTAGTGCGGACATGTCAAATCGTGATGTTTTTGATCAACGTTTTCCGAGAAATAAATTAAACGTCTGTAGAAATGACGTGTACGGTCTAATTTGACAGCACTAAAAGTGTCCTGTCTCCTTCTGTTACTTTAGTTGAAAGAAGACTGGGATAACTTAAAATTAGTTTAGTGAGTGCGCAACAAAATTACCACCAATATCTCAGTGTTCCTAATTAAATAGCCAGCCAGCATTATTTGAACAAATAGCACTACGATAATCTATCAGCTATACTGTAAAGAGGTTTAATGTTTAAGAAGTTGTTATTGTTTGTATAATCGGGCACATAAATGACTAATTATACTTACATGTAAGAGATATGGTATATGGTTTAGACTTGTTGGAAAATAAAAAATAAAGTCACAATTCGGTTTAACCAAAGAGTGTCCCTAATTAGTTGACCACGACTGTATGTTTGTATACATTTCATAAAAGTTTGCGCAAGTACATGTTCCTTGAGTCCATTCTTCTTTATTTTGTGGCATATAACTTCCCATTTATTGAAAATTGAAAAAACCGCTTGCTATGATCTTCCGAGCTATTTATAGAACTGCTCATTCCACCATTTTTTCCACTCATTTGATTATTGGACTGCTCAATTATTTTTAGGATTGACATTGTAAGATAAAATAACCAACTGATTAATTTTTTATTACTGTCCATGTTTTACTGTCGCAATAATTAATCAACCGCCATTAAATTACATAACAGCTCAAAAAATTAGCTCCCATAAATTATTACGGATCACTGTGTATTTGGTATACTTTTATTTATGCAAAGGATAAAATGTATCATTTTTGTGCCATACAAAATTGTGGACTATCCTAGAGTAGTTGGCAATAACAATAGTTTGTGGTGTACTTAAAAAAAAAAAAACACACACACACGCACACGTACGCACACACGCACACACGCATCGACACAAACGTATCCATAGACGCAAACATACGCACAGACGCAAACACATACACATATGCACAGACATACACACATATACACACACCCACAGGCATACACATATACATATGCAATGGACAAATTATAAACTATCCAGAAATAATGTGTTGTAAATGGCTTGTTACGAGATAGATTTCAGATTATAATCTTATGGTGACATATACAATGTATAACAAAAAAAAACAAAATCACATGTAATTCAAAACAGTTGATCCCATATTTATACCATACAATTATCAAACATAGTTGGTTACACATATACTATTTAAATTATGCGCTTTGGCTATATTCGTCAAGCTTTAGAAATCCGATTGTATTTTTAAGATATCTATATAGAGTTGTTATTACATAATTAAGCAATTTATTTAGAAACACTTTTACTTTCCACAATATACCTATTTTTTTTTTTTTTATTTTTATTGTTTAGCCAACCGGTTTCGCTATACAAGCATCATCAGGGCTATATAACAACTGAAGTTAAGCATTTCTCTTAAATTAAGATAAGGTCAGCCAAAATAAAAGTATGCTGTGTTTCTCGCCATCAGCTGATACCAAAATGAATACCCCAGATTAAAGAAAATCAAATTAAGATAAATGGGTTGTACTAACTAAATAAGTTTCTGACAATAATAAGTAGAACAGTTTTTTTAATAAAACAAAATTCATCAGTTAATCAGAATTTGATATGACTT
This sequence comes from Calephelis virginiensis, assembly GCA_002245475.1. Lineage (NCBI taxonomy): Eukaryota > Metazoa > Arthropoda > Insecta > Lepidoptera > Riodinidae > Calephelis > Calephelis virginiensis. The sequence continues at coordinate 26,290 of NJDC01001478.1, forward strand.
CTATACCCGACATTTCAGACTCAGAACCATTACTGTCTCTGCTGGAATCAATGTTAAAAATGAATCTATCCGAATGGTTCTCAAATACAGGCTCATATTTCCGGTACTCATCCTCACACTTGACAGCATGATCACATACTTTCTTCCATTCGTTGAGTCCTATCATGTTAACTTTTTCTAAAATAAATTCTTTTACCAAGGTCACATTCATGGCAACATTTTTTTCGCTACCTGCCCCTTTATTTGGGACCAAATATTCTCGATGGGGTTAAATCAGGATGATATGGTAATAATTGAAAATTTAATGTCCATGCTCTTGTAAAATTTTTGTAATTCTTTCATTTCATTTCATGTTGACAACATTTACCTAGTAGTAATGCGACTGGTACAAAACCTTTCTCATTACCTGCAATAATAATAATAATGCGTTCATCTTTGGAAATCGGTTGTTTAACCCCTTTTTTATTTTTATCAAGCCAAGTCTTGGATTTTGTGTGAGAAGTATGAACATATAATTCATCTATGTGTACAATATTTTTCCGGCAGATGTAAAGCCTGTATTTTCTTAATGTATTCAATACTTTTAAAGCGTACAGCAGATTTTTCTGCAAGGAGACTTCTGTTATTTTCTGTCTTCATAAATCTAAACCCCATATCTTCAAGAATTTTTCTTAATCATCATACATCCTTGGAAACCAATAGCGTCCATTAGTTTAATTTTTAAAGACTTTACAGTAGGAACTTCCTTAAATCTTAAATGAAAGTCTTATACCATGTTTCTAATCACACTGTAATCAAAACTGTTCAGTTTAAACTTGAAATTCTTATTTGGCCTTTCTTTTCTAAGTGTGTTAAATGCAGACTCACCATTATTTTCGTTGTCCATTATTAAGCTTCGCAGAAATCGTCTGGATATGCCAGTGGCTTTGACCACGCGGTCTTGAAATTCATTAAAATATTAATTTTAGACTTTTTAAAAACATTAACTTCTGTTAAAAAGAACAGGTACAAGTTGTATATTATTTCACGGGATTACCCTTGTAGGTTTTCCTTTTTAAATTGGTATCCATTTTTGTTTATACAAAAGGAGGCAAACGAGCAAGTGGGTCACCTGAAAGTGATCACCGTCACCCACAGACATCCGCAACACCAGGAGTATTACAGATGCGTTGCCGACCTTTAAGGAATGAGTACGTTCTTTTCTTGAAAGTCCCTAAGTCATATTTTTTGGGAATACCGCCCTCGGCAACTGATTCCACAAAGGTGTTGTGCGAGGCAAAAAATGTCTTCGGAATCACACAGTTGTAGATCGCCATGCATCAAGATGATGGGCATGATACTTCAAACTCTGTCGCGATGTCCGAAGGTGGAAATCAGCGACTGGAATTAAACCAAACAACTTCTCAGAACATTCCCTATGATAGATGCGGTAGAATACATTGAGGGACCCAACATATCTACGCAGTGCAAAGAAATCAAGCCGATTGGTAATAGCCCGGTCATTGACAATTCGAATTGCTTTACGTTGAATTCGGTCAAACGGAAGGAGCTGGTACTGTGGAGCCCCTGCCCAGAGTTGAGAACAGTACTCCATATGAGGCCGAATTATCGTTTTGTATAGTTGTAAGCGATGGGTTGGCTTAAAATATTGTCTCGCTTTACTGAGCACACCAAGTTTTTTAGAGGCTATTTTAGCCTTCTCCTCCAGATGCCACGAAATTGAACATCACTCGAAATATGTAGAAGAAACAGAGTAGGAGAAATCACATAGACTTGGGGAACATCAGCATTGACAAACTTGGACTCCGAGCACATACCGTCGACAACGACCTTGATGCTACGCTCCGTCAAAAATATTGTTATTATTATTGTTAAATAGTGATTCATTTGCATAATTTCTCAGGAAGACCGTAAGAAGGAAGCTTCGTTAGAAGAGCCTCGTGCCACACCCGATTAACGGTTTTCGCTATGTCCAAACTGACAGCCAATGCTTCTCTCTTGCTTTCGACTGCTTGCGTCCATCGGTGTGTTAAGTTAAACTAAAGATCACCAGCCGAACCGAAAAACCGTATTGACGGTCATTTACCAGCTGGTGCTCCTCTACGTACTTTAAGAGCGGCAGTTTGTTATGGATTCCATAACTTTGGAAAGCAAGGAAGTTATAGCTATAGGCCGGTGATTGGACGGATCCGAGCGGTCACCTTTTTTAGGGATCGGGTGTACTAAAGCGGTCTTCCATGAACTTGGTACAATGCCTGATGAATAGGAGAGCCGGAAGAGTCGCGTTAAAACCAGTGCCAGCTCGAGAGCGCATACTTTGAGAACAATCGGAGGGATACCATCGGGTCCACTCGACTAGTTGACGTCCACTGAAATTAGTGTTCTACTCACTGAATTCTGCAAAAACTTTATTTCTGGCATAGACACTTCACACCGCGGGATGGTCGGTGGCGTGTTTCCATGGTCATCTAAAGTCGAGTTAGAAGCAAAAAGGGAGCCTAGGAGTTCGTCTTTATCTTTCATAAGCCAGCGAGGTATCACTCCGGTGTAAAGATCGTGATGGCTTGATGACAGCCGTGGCTCTTGTTCCCGAAGGTAAGCGGGCTGATTTCTCGCTAATTCTGCCAATGTGCTTAGACTTTGCCTTGACAATTGCTCTTTTGAAAGATCTAGAGGCAGAGTTATAATCCTTTTTAAGTGCGCTGGTGTTTTCATTACAAGACTTCGCTGCCACGGCCCAGGCTTGGTAGCATTTCCGCTTATGGCTAAGTGCCATCTTACAGGAACGACTGAACCAAGGCTCGAATTTGCCACCAATGGGCACTGAAGAGAACGTAATATAAAGTTCCATACCCTGCAGCACCACATCAATGACAGCATCGGCAGCGATGTCTGAATGAACCTGCGAGAAGCAAATCTGACTCCATGGGTTGCATCTTGCAAAAAAAGATCGCATCCCGTCCCAATCTGCTGACTTATAATAACACACTCGACGTCGGCTTAATGGTTGTGGCCGTACACTAGGTGTAATGGACACTGCGATCCGGATTACGCAGTTGTAGGAAGATCCAAGAGGGGCATCAACAGAGACTTTATAGTTCTCTGGATGAGAGGTCAGCAGAAGGTCTAACAGTGAAGGTGTATGATCCTTACATCCGGAATTCGCGTAGACGAAGTTACCAGTTGCGTGAGATCATAGGACAAGGCAAAGTCGTGAACAGCTCTTCCCGCATGATCGGTCGAACGCGAACCAAGCAGCATGGTGGGCATTAAAATTGAAAAAAAACCCCGATCTCTGCTAATGGGATCTGCTCAGACACAGAATCGCAAGTTATTTGCATGTGCTCGACGAGCCGGTCTGTTTCGTCATTGCCGCTATGTGACCTGTATAGGCAAGCGTAGGCACGTGGGTGGTCTAAGCTGTCAATGCGTAGCCGAAGAATGGACAGGTCTTTGCCTTCAAGATTGCCGAGGCGCCGGAAACAAATATCCTCTCTGAAAGCGCACACGCTCGCCCGCGGTACAAACGAGTGTTCCATTTTATACCCCAGGTAGGAGAGGTACGATGTGTCAGCCGGAGAAGATATTTGCGTCTCAGTCAAAAAGAGCAAGGCTGGCTTCGCTGTCTCAATGTGGATATGGATGGTGTTTAAGTTGGAGTGTATTCAACTAATGTTGTAGAAATCCACAACGAGCGTGGAAGGGGACGCCAAAAATTTAGTGCTCCGTTTGCCTCGAGCATATTTAAAGTTACGCGCAAATCGGTCCCCCTTCCATAGTACGCGGGGTCACCTAGTGCTTCCGGGTTAGAATCCCCAGATTCCACCGTAACGCCACTACTTCAAGTCGGTCTTTAGTGAGAGAGTGGTACGTCCACAATACCTTGAAAATTATGTAGGAATAAATTAAGTACCTGTATTCAAATAAGGTAGTTTGGCGTATACAGCTCTATACAATTCTTAATTTAATACTGAAATATTCCGTGTCGTCACTTTCATCACAGTCGAGGTTCTGACGAGTTTTGGCAACTAAAACAACGATCACACATTGGTTTCTTGATCGGTTAAATTCGGAAACACGAAATATACCGAGGCGCATAATTTAAATAGTATATGTGTACTTGTTTTCATGACAACCAACAGATCTTTGACCGGTGTGGCCAGTGACGATGTAAATATTGATGGCATTCACACTTACAAACTTTCTGCTTCTCTCCTATGTCGTCTTCTTCTTTTACCTTCCTCGTGTATTTTCCCGAAACTCTGGTCTGGATTAGGCTGTCCAGGAGCTCAGCAACTTAATGTTGCTGAAGGCCTCCGGGAGGCCAAGTAACTCGGGTGTCCGAGATACTCAATCCAGTGTACTGTTACACTCCAACATTTGATTATGACGTGGACGTAAAAATGGTCATGTACTGTAATTGCACTGGTGATCATCTTCATCTCAACTTGCCTCTAAAACAAAAAAAAAAACCTATGTTACGTCTTTTTGACACAGAAAGCGCGTATGTGTCTAAGTCAAGTTGTTTTTTTTAAAGAATACTAAACAAATATCGCCTCTGTGGTCTAGCGGTCCAGGTGTTGGATTTGACTCCATGGGGTCCCGGGTTAGATTCCCGGGTCGGGCAACAAAAAGAAAATTTGGTTTTCCAATTTTCTAATTAAAAAATATTGCTTGGGATTGGATATTATGTGCCCAGTTGGCGATAGGCTTGCCACCTATCACATTGTGGGACTTAGTGTCTTCGGCTAGACGTGGGTGCCTTGGTTATGCCTCTGCCTACCTTTTCGGGGATATGTTCGTGAAGATACTTTACTTCTTACTAAACAAATAATTTTATTGTAAAATAATTACCGGCTACTAGCCGCATTGCTTGTTTAAATAAAGTATTTCTTAACATAAGATTGTTTTTCTGTCTGATTGTGAGTGTTACCATGAACTCTAGCAACGCTCGGCGCTGTATGCCGTTTTACGTAACGTCTCAGGTTGCGATATTGTTTGAGTTCTAAACGAGAGTGAGTCTCATGTGGCACTCATTTCGCGGCACGGCACAAACCTTTGATAGTCGGCAGACACATAGATTGTAATTTATTAAACTTACAGGAGATACAGAGAGGGTTCCTATTCATCTTCGAAACCACCACGACCTGATGACAAAGATCGCAGATACGAGGAAAGGGACCGTAGCAGAAGATACAACACAGTGGAGCGCGACAGGCGATACGACGACGAGCGCGACGGCGCCACTCGGAGCCGCCGCAGTGAGCGCCACCGCGACAACTTCGAGAGACGATACCGGGATATAGATCCCTCGCGGAAGCATGGCACAAGGAGAGACGAGGAGGAGAGAAGAAAAGGTGAGTTAACATTTTTTAGGACTTTTATAACTTTCAAAACAGCATATAATTCAAAAAACCTATAATCGAACAAAAGCATGGAGCGAGTTACTGCGTATACGAAATTACCTCTAAAATTACATTTTTGTAGTAGGTATGCACTTTGCTTGCAACTAAGAAACAAAGTTTCAATAACTTTGATTACAAAATAGCTCCTCATTTACTTTAATTATTATAGCTACGCTTGTGGCGAGGCCTATGAGGCTTTTATAAATGATACAAAACTAATTAGTTGTGCAAGAACTTGTTCCCCGTGTTGGTCCGGGCTCCTCTGCAGAATAAACCATCTGCTTTCCCGACAGGCAGCTCGTAAAAGGCGAGCGTAAACTCACCGTTATTAACACCGTGACCGTGGTAGAATTTTTGCAGCGACTCGCCCGTATTGGTACTTCCGCCATACCTATTCCTCCCGCCATAACGTCAATGCTTGCCGTTGACGTGTTCCGGTTTGGAGGGTAAGGTAGCCGGTAAACTAGCATCCCGGCCTCAGGTTGGCAAGGCACCATTACCATTTTTGGTGTTTCTATGTGGCTTGAATTTCTTACCATTAGGGAATCCGTCTACTTGTTTGCCTTTCAATATCATAAAAAAATACTTTTTTCATGGAAAAATAGTTGGCAACCATATACAATACTCAAGTTATATCTATTTTATATTATGTTATAAAATATATTGATGGCTCCAAATCTTATTGTTTTGTTAATAACGCACTATTCATAAAATAATCAAAACTTATGTTATTATGTGATAAAGTTGTTTAATACTCAAAGAAAATGTTAGATATAGTTGTAAATGTTTTAAAAATAGTGGTAACACTGTCCTTAGTATTTTTTCTGAATAAATGAATGACGCGGAGTTCAAAATAATTTCTATAACAGATTATAAATTGAATATTGTAAAAGGTTCAGAACTTATTGTTTCAAATTACAGGAAAGTTGATAGAACGTGGAAAAAAATAGTGGGACTTATTGTCTTCGGCTAGTTGTTCCCTGGTTCGATGCCTCCCTGAAAGGGGGGGGGACCGTTTCCGTCTGTTTCTGGGAGTGTGTGCGTGTGTGTAATATCGTAGCTCTTCAGTGGGTGGACGGGTTTTAATGCGTTTTTTTTTAAAGCTGACGTGGTCGGAGTAGTTCTTAGCCAAAGTATATAGGAGATCTGTCCAAGCGGTCAAGTTCATCAGCTCATTTGCAAGTATAGGAATGGATATTAGATGCACTATGGGTATTTATTTCACTGTTAAACATGTATGAGACTTAACAGTTATAACACTGACATAACTCTGGAATATCTGGTGGTAAACCTATTGAGTTTGGACTCATTCGATTTTTAATTAGATCTGTTCGTATTTTTTGATGACGATGACTTGACGATGAGGACCTGATGATTGAACTGAAAGGTAGTTAGTAGATCAAAATTTAAAAGTTACGGTATGTTATTTCGTAATCTTCGTAGTTCATATAAAGCACAAGCTTGAAAACTGACGTGCTTGAGATGTTTCTTATCTATCGTTTATGGTGATCTGTGGGGCTATTCCGTATCTTTTTAGTGATGATCACTGGGCAAAGTGTACATAAAATAGCTGTCAAATGACGTGTATTGTATTTGCTATCTCTATTGTATTTCTGTTAGTCACTGGAGATAGCAAATATTAAACACGTCATTTGACAGCAATTTGATGTACACTTTACCCAGTGATCATCACTAAAAAGATACAGAATCAGGGGCAGTTCAGGTTTTAAACGCCATCACCTCATTTGTAACCATCGTAATAGATGTTAGACGCATTATGGGTATTTATTTCAATTTTAAACATATGTGAGATCTAATAGTTAAAACACTTACGATTGCTGATATAATTGAGCAGATCTGATGATGGAGTTCGAAGATAGGATACGTAACCCAGAATGCCTACTGGAAAACTCATCGAGTTTGGACTAGTTATATTCGTCTCAACTAGCTCTGTTTATATTTTCTGATGACGAGGACTTGAGTAAAGAACTGGGAGGAGGCTGATGGATCATAGTTGAAAAGTTATGGTGTTATGTTTCGTAATTTGTGCATTTACCTAAAGCACATCTAAAAGAGAGGTGTTGAAAATTAGATGGCCTATCTGATAGTCTGTCTGTGGCATCATAACTTTTGAATGGATAGACCAATTTCGACGCGATTTTTTTTTGTTTGAAAGCTGACGTGATCCAGATGGTTCTTGGCTACTTTGCATATAATTATTTTAGCCAGGTGTTCATTGAACATTTTAAGATTATTATCTTAATTTTAAAATTATAATTTGCATGTTAGACTATAGAAAAATTGGTACAGATACATATACATACATATCTTCACGCCAAGTCCCTTACGGGGTAGGCAGAGAGTATCAAGTGCCAGACCTCACGCTCCTGACAAACCTGTCTTGCTTCCTTCACATTCATAACCCTTTTCATACAAACACGCTGGTTTCGGAGACTCTTGACACCATCCTCGGACAATATCCGATTGATCTGATCGTGAAATGTCAGCCTTGTTCTCCCCGGGTACCTATATCCATCTACATTCGCATTGTATATCTGCTATGTCAATCTTTCATCTGTCATTCTTTCCACATGACCGAACCAGCGGAGCATGCCCTTTCGCATTTTAACACCAACACTTTCTTTCA
>NJDC01001478.1:34384-49141 GCA_002245475.1 Calephelis virginiensis
ACAACGGTACATTTCTTTCTTCAAATCTTTCATACTGTCATTCGACTGCAAACATGCTACGTAGTCTAGCCAAGCTTTCTTCTTTCTTTCAACCGAGGCTTTTACCTCCTTATCCCACCAGGCGTCACCATTCATAGACTTGTGCATCTTTGCACTCCCACATACCTCTTTCGCAACATCAACCATACTATCTTTCAAAACATTCCAACAGTCATCCACGTCTAAGTCCGGTAGGCACACACTATTCAGCCTGTCTTGGACTTGAATCTAATACATGCTTCCTACACTCGGGTCTTGCAACTTTTAACTCTTAATCCTTTCAAGCCCTCCAAATGGAATACATACTCGCCCGTGCCTCCACTTGTAAAACAGATCAGTGTAATAAATAAGAATTTCGTTGTTACCGCATTCAATGCAAATAAAAACTATTTTAAAGATTTAGGTATTATTTAACCACTACATGGGGCTCATTCCCTAATGCTATTATTTGTATACTAACCTACTAAGTGAATTGTTTTTTTTTTATTATATGTATGTCGGAAGTTCATGAGCTAGTATATTTTCTAATATCTGTGGTCAGTCATGAGTATCGTCGGTACAACGAGCGGCGCACTCGCGTGTAACGTCGGAGTCATGAACAAAGTATTGTTAAGATATTATGGTCATTAGTACGTTTGGCGCCACAGGTACTTTGGAATTCTCGTAGCTTATTTCTTATTGGTCCGTTTGTCGGGAAGTCATGGATAAAGTTGTCTCATTAGCACAACAGGTGGAGCTTTAGCAAGTAACTCGTTTCTTATTGGTCAGTTCATCGTTGCCACGTGAATAAAAACCCTAGCGCCGCCATATTTCGGTAGACATGCTTTGGGCACGTCTCGCAGTGTTTGGACGACTGTCTAGTATGGAGGTCGCCACTGGTAATAGCCTCGCCCTGTCATAGGTTGATAGAGACACTTCTAGGTTTCAATTGTTAATTCAATTGGGATCTTGGGGCCCAGGATGTGGGTCATCCGGGGGGTGCATTATTCGGTCTGCACTCACGCAGGAGGGGCGGGGTGGAGCCCCCCCCTTTCCCCTCCGGGGGTTTGGCGTTTGCGTAAGCACGAACACCGTGACGTGTTTAGGTAGTGTTGTCGTAGTAGCAGGCTTACTCCAATGTTTACGATGGTTTGTTTAGTGACAAATGGGTGTACGCTATAGTTGTTTGTGCTTGATTGTGGTTTGTTAACAATGTAGTGAGTAATTACGTAGCTACTCTATTGTTTATAATTATAATAACAGCCTGCCTCTCTTCCTTTTTTGTCCTAGTGGAATGTTTTTAGCTTCAACTGGAGGTACGGCGAACTTAAAGCTTATGGACAGGCTAATTACCTATACATGTAATTAAAAATCTATACGACATGTAAATAAAAGCTAGTGCTACTCATAATACGGAAATCATATTTAACTAAAAATTTATGACGTGATGATAGTCATAAAAAGTATTTATAGTGATAGGCAAGTGTTAGTTTTTTCCTCAGACTTACGGGAAAAATAAATATGTCGGGGTTTTATAGGTTTTATGATTTTAGAGTTTAAATAACTTTTACCTAACCGGATTTACAAAGCGAAGAAAAGTGTAAAGGCGGCTCCGAGACAAATTACAGTTTTTTTTTTTACATTTTATAATAGATATGATTTTAAAATAATAGATATTATCTAAATCTTTGGAAAAAAACTAAGTTCTGTTTATTATATTTTTTCATTAAGAAGAACAAACGGTAACAAAATATTGCATCATATTATTTATTAATCATTATTGTTACCAAATATTAAGGGGGATCCGCACAAAATTGGATTATGACTTTTTGACTTTAGTTTTAGGGCCAAATTTTGTGTAACATTTTCAAATAAACTCTTGCATTTTTCCACGATACACTTTATTTAACACTTTTTATTACACTTTAACTGGTTTTACTTTTCACAGCATCATCAGGGCTTTACAACTAAAGATAGGTAAGGTTCAGTATTTTGGTTGTTAAGCTATGGTTTTCTCCGAAAGCAGCGCCGTCATGTAGCTGCCGCAATACAGCGGTGAATGATGTCAGTAGAACGTTGTCTATGTAAACAAAATGTTGAAATTACCTAGAAAACACTAATTGACACCGTAACGTCAAAAAGGGGTGCCGCCATCTGCGTGACGGTTGTCTAGTCGGTGTTGATAGGTCTTTAAACGTTTTTGCCGTAGCGATGAAGCTAGTTTAAAACTGATTTAATCATTTGGTGTCATTTTTCAAATATTTTACTGAAGAAAATGAGTTTCATCCAGTGGGAAGACGATGAAATTTTAATTGTGTGCGGTTTTATGAGATATTATAATTATATTATAATATTATAATGTAAAACACAAAAAGTATTCACTCTAAGAAGATGGCCGTCGAAATTTTCGAACAATGACGACGGCCTTCTTTTTGCAGTCATCATATGGCGTCCGTTTGATGGCAGCACAAAAAATGGGGATTAGTGTTTCTTACATGTTTGATTGAAGAGTAACATTAACATAAAAACAAAACAAAGTTATATGTCAAGTGGTATTAAAACAATTCCTAAAATTAGAAAAAATATGAATTGTGACCGTAACGTTTATAGTTTAGTCCATCAGTGAAAATATTTTTTTTTCTCTAACTGTGGTATATGTACAGTGGGTAGTTTATAAGTAAATTTGGTTGGCAGCCTTTAAACAGTGCTAATGTGATAAGAGCGTTTTATTTAATATTTCCTTGAAATACACAACAATTGGCGACGAATAAGTATTCACGCGTGTTTTTATAGACAATTGAGTGTTTTTTGTAGTAAATGACAAGTGGACAAGCGAAATTAACTATGTTCAATTGGAATGCGTATGGGTGACCAATTGGTAAACTGCCTGCTTTATGCAGATGATGCTGTACTTTTGGGCTCTACACCATCTGAGCTGCAAACACTGGTCACAGATATGGAAGGAGATTGTAAAGAAAGGGGCTTACATTTGAATGCGATGAAAATCAATATAATGGTGTTTGAAAGAGACGTAGCCAGAACGGATGTAAGAGTTTTGGTTGATGATGTAGTGCTGGAACAAGTGAATGAAATTGTATATCTTGGTTGTGCTTTTAGCAGGGATGGAAGGTACACCGCGGATGTAGAGAGGAGAGTGAGTGCAGGGAGTAGTGTGAATGTAGCGTTGGGTAAGCTATTCCAAAGCGAGGTTTCGAGTCAAAAAGCTAGACTTGCTTTGCATAATTCTGTGCTTATTTCGACGTTATTGTATGGAAGCGAGAGTTGGGTATGTCAGAAAGAGCATGAAAGTAGGATAAATGCGGTCGAAATGAGAGCACTACGGAAAATCTGTGGTGTAACGCTCGCTGACCGCATTCGTAACAGTGAGATCTGAGAAAGAGTGGGATTGAAAGAAAGTGTTGGTGTTAAAATGCGAAAGGGCATGCTCCGCTGGTTCGGTCATGTGGAAAGAATGACAGATGAAAGATTGACATAGCAGATATACAATGCGAATGTGGATGGATGAAGGTACCCGGGGAGACCAAGGCTGACATTTCACGATCAGATCGATCGGATATTATCCGAGGGTGGTGTAAAGAGTCTCCGAAACCAGCGTGTTTGTATGAAAAGGGTTATGAATGTGAAGGAAGCAAGACAGGTTTGTCAGGATCGTGAGGTCTGGCACTCGATACTCTCTGCCTACCCCGTAAGGGACTTGGCGTGAAGATATGTATGTATGTTAATTATTGGAATATCCCCTGGACAACTTACACTAATTGAATCTAACCCCAAAGTAAGCAAATTATATGCTTGTGTTATGGGTGTTAGTCAACGATACTAATACATAGAAATACTTAAATAGATACCACAATAAATTTAATAAACACCCAGACTCGGAAATCCAGACATCTAAGTGTTCATCACACAAATGAAATTAATTCCTTCTTTATAAAACAATCTAGTACAGAAATGTTTGTGTTTAAATAAAATAATGTAAGTACTCACTGTTGTGCAGAAATACATAGGGATAACAAATGATATTTGAATAAAATTAAATCAATGTCATGGAAATGACAAAAGGACGCTTAATATTAAATCGAAAAGCTCTACTAAAATTTTATAAACAAAGCCACCGAAAAATTATAACAGTTTATTAAGTTCCTCATATGCGGCGTCTATTGGGATGTATGGTCGATGCTATAAGTAGATTCCTCATATCACAGGTTGGCCCCAGGTCGAGACCATAAAAGTGATTAGAGAGGATGTTGTAAATAAGTTAGTTGCTTTTGATGTTCTAGTATTTTAAAATGATATAACTCATTCTGAAAAGAGATTTTATCTTTTCATCGTGCAGTTTCCTTCTCTTATTGCCTGCCTTCCTTTAGTTCATCTTGTTGTTTAAACTGATATTTGTTTATTAAGACGGTTTCGCTTATTTTACATGCATAGATTGTTATATTTTATTTTGCAGTTGTGACGTTCTATGGCGACACAAAAACCGAAAGTAACGAAAACGAAGGTACTGACTTGACGTGTGACACGATTTACCGCATGAAATGTGCTTTGTGCTTTTTCATCACACACTTCTGAATAATTACCTATTTTGCTTAACTTCAACATCCAGCCTACTCGGTTTTGTGAAAATATAACAAAATACATGATTAGATCTGTAAGACTTCCATACACAGTCACACAAGGCTCAGTAAATTCCACATATTGAATTGCATTTGAACGTTTGTTTAAAAATGTAAGGATATCGACTTCATGCAACATAAGTTATCTACTTACACGCCAGGTTACACGTCACACACATTCATTGCAGTAACAGTGTAAAAACTGATGGCAAAATTTACCGTGCTATAGACCTCGAAACAATATTTTGTTTACTATTCAACCTGCCTACTGGCCGGGCACAAAAGGCGAGTGTTATATTTGTTAATATCTGACATAATTGTAAATTTTTATATCGGGCTAGAGATAAATCAAAATGAATGTTTACTACACAAATGCACTCGGTCCCGACCCCCGTCACCTGGCTGATCGGTAAGGTGCCAATTATTGTAACAAAGGTTTATTTTACTTTTTATGTATATACATCACACTTTGTGATGTGAATTTATGTGCAAAAGGAAATGAAGTAATAACTAGTAGGTAGATAAAGGTAAAAAAAAGAACTTAGCGCGACCTGCGACCGTAACATCCTTGCATGTCAATATCGCACGCTTCACATGAAAAGCAGCTCCGCGGCACTTTGTTTTTGTTTTTTTTTTGTTTCACGCAACAATTATTTTGTGGCAAAGTAATTCCAAAACAAATCAATGTCTTCTGATAAGGATATGTGTTTCTATTATATTTTTAAACTACATTTTTCGATAATTATGATATCTATGTCTGAGGCCTCACCCGACCATATCCCCATTAGACAATGTTACATAAATAAGATTTCGACCAAACCTACGCCACCAAAGTTACTGCGAAGTGGGGGAGACAGCCACTCTGAGGCCGCAAACCGTGTTATTTTTTTGTTGTGCAGATCTATATATTTTTTTCCAAGTTATCACCAATAGAATTTAGCACGATAAGGGAATTTTATGATAAATGTACAAGTTATTATTACCTATACGGTATGCGGTAGGTAGAGATCTGGCAAAACTTCTAGTCCGCTCTGAACACGAAGAGTTTCTTGTCCCAGTAGCAAAATATATATATCAGCGGGAGGAAGTCGAGAAAATCACCCATAAGTTTGTGAGTTAGTGTGTGATAAGCTTATCGCCAAGTTCAACACATGATCGTTTTTGTAGTAAAGTACCCACATTTCTTTGTCTATTATGTTAGCTTTTTTGAATTGCTTTTATTTGTATTGTTTTTATTTGCCTGTCTTCGTAGGGATTTCAGGAAATAGGTTTGTTCATATTATATTTGTTTAAATTATGTGTATCAACTATTTATCAACATAGTCTGAATTAAACTGTGCTGTTTCTTTTCCAGACTGGATAGGTTTATGGTATTAGAGTTAATTGTAATATGAAAATGTTTTTAATTAATTAATAAGTTGTATAAACTAATAGTAATTATAAAATTGTTTAAATAAATAAATAAATATTTTGCGTTAAAAACTTTTTAACACATATTACGCAAATAAATATTTTTTTATTTCTTTTTAACAAACAAATGTAGGACTGAGCAATGTCAATTCAACAACTATTGGCACGATGAAATATATAAATGAATGTATGTACCTATGCGCTCCGCGTCTCAACTTAAGAGCGGACTAGAAGTTTAGCGCGATTTTTACACGATCCACTCTTAACATCCATTCTGTCTACGCCCCATCATGTACCATATTAACGGATCTGCAAATGTTTCATATGTACAATTATTTCATTGTGAAGTGCGCGTTGCAGGTGAGACGTACTCGTCCGGGTCCCGGGCCGGGTCTCGCGAGGCGACGGCCACGGACGAGGAGGGCGTGGAGGAGCCCCGCCGCAGAACCCGCGACCGCCGGCGCCCGAGGGAACACGCCCCAAAGTACTATGATGGTGGGTTTTCTTAGTTTTTATATCTATTAAAATAAAAATAGATAATTTATAGAAGAAGGCGTTACTATGCGAAAATCCATTCTTAAATCTAATTAAAATGATATAATTTGCAATTTCCTGCCAAAAATAAATACATATTGTAGCGCGACAAAACAGGAAAGACGGTGCGTAGTGAATGGTTTGGACGTACCAGTAGTCGAAGGCCCCAAATATAGCCAGCCTCACATACAAACACACACACACACACACACGTGCGCGCACCCACATAAGCACACGCACAATAATAGTTTTTTTTATCACCAATACACAAAACACTGAGAAAAACATAGAGAATTCGACTGCTATAACGAATTCGAAATTAAATAAGGTTATTTAGATTTAGATAAAAATAATAACCGAAATATCACATTTTTGTTTTTAGAAAGGTTGCTTTATTGATAAGGGGTGGGGACTTGAAGATTCTTATTAGTCAGTTTAACAGACAAGGAAGTTAAGTCCCGCTTTTAGATACTCGCGTAAAACGCGGTATTTAGAAGCATCATACATTTCTACAATCGAGGTTCTACTCGCGTAAATCGCCCTTTCTGTACAGGATCTAAAAATTAAGTTTTGACCTATATTTTAAAAATACATATTATATGAATGTCATGACACGTCGTCAGTATATAGATTTCACATATCACAACGATGCCAAACTAGGATTGCCATGAATGTGTAGAGTACGGCGGGTACGCGGCGACGCGGCGACAGTACGAGTACTACGAGCGGCTGCGGCGCACCGACCCCGCCGCCTACATGCGTCTCTACAAGCAGCTCACCAACCCCGCCTACGCTCACAAGTACTACGACGGTACGTCCTCACACAGATCTCAGTCAACCACCATGTTCTATCCCCACAGTAAATAGTAAAAATATTGTTACGTAATATGACACCACTGTACATAATATACTCAGACGTATTTGCAATGTACGCTAAAATCACTTAATTAATTCAATAAAACTGTTTATAATACTATTTTTTTAACGTGTGGAAATCTTCATTGACACCCGCCACTTTCGGGATACTTTTGTCCTCCTAATGATAACCATACGGCGTCTCCTCCTGAACCAGCTGCAGGGATTGTGGGACCTTTTGTGCATATTTCTATTACCACGGTGGCGCTCGCTCTCAATATCCCTCTTAATTGCAACCCCGCGTTATAGGAGTTGCAGATTGTTAAATGGCGCTTGGTGACAACAAACACTCAGTTTCCCTGATGAGATGGACAAGATGCCAAAGCTTACTTCTACAGCCGTTGCAACCACCACCCCACGATGGCAAAATGGCTCCTCGCCTAACCTGCTTCCCCTCTTGTCAAAACGCCGGTTAAGGAGTGTTTCTCCAAGCTTTGTTGTAGCAGTAATTTATTAGTTTTTAATGTACTAATAAATAACGGCTCGTTCTGTTTATTCTACCATAACACGAAAGTTGAAAATATTTCAGTAGGTAAGCATTTAGTAAGTTAAACAGTGTCGTTATTGCTATCTTCTTTTTACGGCTGTGATGGTCCCACAGGGTACGGTGGCACGGGGTATGGCGGTACGGGGTACGGCGGCGCGGGATACGGCGGCGCGGGATACGGCGGCGTGGGGTACAGTGGCGCGGGGTACGGTGGCGCGGGGTACGAGGGGCGGGAGGGTGGTGGCAGCGCGCACTCGGGCCGCTCCAGCGCCAACGGACTCAAGCTCACCGACACGTGAGTATCCGATACTTCACACGCCACGACACATGTTACACCACGCCCACACCTTATATTCTTTCAATAATTTTCCGAACTATCCGACAACCCTTGAAGTTATTAAGAAAATATTGCATTAAAAATATCAACATATAATTATTTTTTTCTAAATTTTCATTAAAATCAAAATTTGTTTTTTTAACAAAAAAGATTTTGTTTGCGAACAAAAATTAAAATGAAAACTATAGTTTTAATCTTATGAAAGTTTTAAAATATTTTTTTGTCTGAAATATGGGTAAGGTAGACCAGGGATGAATTTATATATATATTCTAAGGCTAAAAATTTACGGAGCTTATTTTACCCGCGCCCGCGGCTGTTGCTGAACTGCGGTATAACTTGAAAAGTCACGAGACCGGCAATTTGTGCGGTCACACGGCAGTAGCGGTTGAGACCGTCGCCCGCAAAGTTGTACGATTGCGCCGGGTGAGGACCGCCAACAGGCGCGGCCGCTGCGGGTGTGACACGCGGCGGGAAATGGGCGCGCACTTTTTGCATAAGCCAATATACATTCTACATAAGCCGCGGAATCGCAATCGAGGCGGGCGCGGGTGAAAACCGCGCCTTGAGTTCTTAGCGTGTTAGTTTAAATAATAGAATAATCTTTTGGCTACATATTATTACAATGTTAAGTGCAATAGATATTACAAATGTTGACAAAAAATTAAAAGAATGATAATTTGTTACAAATATCTAAAAAGTTTGGTGAAGATATAAAAACCTTACTGCCTCATTTCGCTAAGATACTCGTACCTTTCTACTTCATATTCTTTTGTTTGTGTGAAATCAATTCAGAACGTTTTTTTTTATGTTATAGGAAGGCAAACAAGCAGACGGATTTCCCGATGGTAAGAAATTCACGCCGCCTAGAGATACCTAAGGTGGTAATGGTGCGTTGCCGACCTGAGTTCGGGATGTTAGGCCTCGAGTAAAAGTAACTTTACCGGCTACCTTACCCTCCGAACCGGAACACCTCGTGACGTTATCGCGGCAGGAATAGGTAAGGCGGTGGTATCAATCCGGGCGAGTTGCTGCGAAACTCTATCACCTAGTCAGATGTCACGGTGTTAGTGATGGTAAGCCTATGCTCGCCTTTTATGAGCTCCGCGCTCGCTACGAGGACTGATAAACGGAGTCCGTAATATAGCCAATTCTTTATCCGGAATTTTGGACAGTAATTGGCTGAAAAATATGAACAAAATATAGAGCTTATCAAGAAGAATCAAAATCATTTCGCAGTACTCTTGAAGAATCAAACCTCTGTCGTTTAAGCCGAATTTAATGTATTAAAGCGTACAGAGAATATTATGAACAAACAGCATAAGCTAATCAATCTACGATTAAATAAGGTGGAACAACGGTTAAACAGTACTAACTACTCAACATTTTCTTGTTGAAAATAATGATTTTATTCTCTCCGCAATAAACGCCAACAACATACTTACTCATATAAAAGAAATGCAAAATACTCTATTAGACACAATGACTAACGTATACAATGGACAGCTCAGTTTACACCTATTAACACCCGATCAACTTCGCCAATAATTAAATATTATATCAGGAAAAATATGTATGGTCTTATGTTTACCTTTTGAGAATATAATCTTACTTAACAATTATCATTATTTAAAATTAAGGCTAGAATGCCCACTAACTACTTAATTTTTGAAACAAAAATCCCTCTAGTTTACCGAGGATGTTTTGAAATACATAAAACGATTGCCGTACTACGTTTAGGACACAACATCATGATTCATATAAAACCCGTATCAAGTTATCCAGCAATTAACCTGAAAAAGGACGTTTTGTTGTCTATGACTGAAAGTGACCTAAGATCATGTCTGCAGCAAGAGTCACAGGCACTCGGAATACAGCCTATGGGAGATACAGGGTTTATCAGAAGCCATGCCGATCTCAGTGGCATGAGTTGCATCAAGTCAACGCATTCTTTTATTTTTATTGTCAGGAACAGAACGTTAAAGTACTCTGCGACGATCAAGTTTCATCGCTACAGCTGTCGCAAGCTGGCTTATTGACGACAAATCAAGGTTGTCTATTGAAGTTAAAGGACTTCACTGTGTCTACTCACAAGCAGGAAGTGACTGATGTGCATATCGCGGCAGGTGTTACTGTTCCAAAACTATCACCAATCAATTATCTTATCAACATCTCAGTACCGCACCACGGCGCTACTAGCGCAGGCGACGAGGATAGCGTCAGCGAACATTCAAGGCAGCTGACACATCTGCAGCAGCACATAGAAGAGATGAAGCAGACTGTGCCGCTGTACGACAGCGTCACCAGCCACGACATTCTATACGGTGACGTACGTTATCCTTATCGTGGTTGCTGTTGGAGCAAGTATTTGGGGAGCGCGCAGGATGCATCGCAGACGGCGCGCGGGGCTGGCGGCAATTCCCACCCTGGAGGTGACGAGGCGGGAGCAGTCCTCCTCCACGGCGGTGATTGACAATCAGTGTGTGTGCAGTGAGAGTGACAAGTGCATTAAAAAGATTCCGCGTTATACGAGCTATACTGACCTAAGTTATAAGAGTCCGTGCAATCAATACGTTAAACGGGTATCGTGTTCTGAAGTACATAAGCCAAACAAAGGCACGTCACCGACCTTTCATTCTGTATACGTAATCGGTGACGATAGTGTCAAGTTTAATTCTTTGTAACGCATTATTTAGAATTTAGAACTTTACTTACTAACGAGTGTAGGTTAAGGATAAAATGGTATCACCTTGTATTACCTGATTACTACTAGCTTTTCTTCTTTTCGATGTGGGAGCATGTACGATCCAAATCGTACATAAAGCATTTTTAGGGTTTTACAAGAGTTAGCATTTGTGATGCGCTCAAATAATTAGTAATTTATTTTATTTAGTTCGGTACGTGTCGATTAATCAATACGATCATATTAAGGATCAATAATTATATCAAGTATATTAAATATCAAGTTTATTAAATATCAAATAATTAACAAATTATCATTCCTGGGTCATTTCATCGTATTAAATATCTAGTATTATCAAGTTCTTTTCATTTCAATTTATCAAGTAAACGTGTGAGTCAATCAAGGACGCTACAAAAAGAAAGTAATAATAAATAACATAAATAAGTTAAATAAAAATTCAATAAGTACAGAAAAATAATCGTCTTTCAATAGAAATGAATTTTTGAGAGTGGTAGCTATTAAAAGACGTCGCAACCACCTGAACGGGTTTTTTGAGGTAGAAACTAAATTAGGCCGTAATATGTCCTAATAGAGTAGTCTGTTTTTTGTAATTCTACTTCTTCTTTTATTTGTAAGGTATATTGTCCATAAACTGGTGTAATAACCGAATGGTAATGACCTCAAAACCATAATTTGTCTATGGATTTCAAAACGAAACAACTAATTTGTAAACTAAAAAACTAATTTGTATTGTTAAACACCACAGGGAACTTACGACAGACATGTCGCTAAATCTTCAGCTCGAGGAGTCCACTGTCCGGTCGGAGAGGATGACTCCCTTCAAGTTCTCTACCTCACATGTTAAAGTAAGTGGTCACAGTACTCACTAAAATTTTGTTAAAAAGTTTTTGATGTTTACATAGATAGTAAATGAACGGCAAATATGCGTGTGTGAGTTATATCAGTAACGCCAGTTATACAACTGCTCAGTAGTTAAGCATTAACTACATTTTAACCTTAAATTATGTTATATAATTATAAGTAAGTGTAAAGCTCTTTATTTGGTAGTCGGATTAACAATAAGGAAGGCACGCCTCCAGCACCTTAAATTGTGGCTTGCTGCAGGCGAGGTTCTGCGGCGGCGCGCTGGTGGTGACGGGGGGCGGCGGGGGCGGGGCCGTGCGCGTGCTGCCGCTGCGGGCGCTGGTGCGACCCGCCGACGGGGCCGAGCTGGACGCCGCGCCCGGCCCGCTGCTCAAGGGTAAGTCCGCTCTCCACCCTCCGCATCCCACACTCCACAGTGCCACTGCAGTGTTGTCTGTCCGCAGGCGTGACGCACAAGAAGACCGTGATCGAGTACTGCTCGGCACGCGCGCGGGAGGCGGGCGAGCGGCGCACGGGCGAGCGGGACGCCGCGGGCCGCGCGCTGCTGTGGGACCTGCTTGCGCTGCTGCTGCGCCAGAACGGGGTAACGTACACACATACATACTCATGCTTATCTTCTTATCTCCTTCCTTCCTTCTTTGGTCTCTGTTTTATATCTGATTGAAATTTGAAGAAAACTTGTAACTGAAAAGGCAAACTGATGCCTCTCATCAGACCGTATCTGTGTACGACATAGATTGGTGAAGCTTTGCGCAGAAACAGCATTTAGTAGAAACTTCAGACTTTTGTATCTTGTTTCTGGCCAATCAAAACTTTTTAAAAATATATCAGTCACAAATTATAGCATAGATTTAGCATAAGGTACTAGCTACTTTACTAATCGATCATACAGAGAGCGGAGATTACAGGGGACCTACCCAACGAGGTTTTGCCGTATGTTGAACCACGGCCCTAAAACTAATAAACTTGATTAAACCTATAAAGAGCCATAATATTATTTATATGGACAAACGCGCCAACACCCATGGCCCTACCGACCAAATCTCGATTTTACAGGCTGAAACTTTAGGAGAATACACGAGGCTCTGCTACATCTTCGGCTTTCCTCCTCGTGTATCTCTTCTCTCCCTACAGTTTATTTAATCCATATCCTTTGTCCCTATTGTCACCGCTCCCCTGAAGGAGTGGACTTCACAATCACGGCACTTGCACGCCTCTCTTCTCCTCCAGGGATCTCCTTCTTCAATGCCATTCTCACGCGTAAACGGCGAATGCTCTGAAGTTCACGCCGGAGAGCCTAACGCCAAGTCTCGCAACCTACCCCTAAAATTTCCGTGCCCAGTGACCATTTGAGACACTACGTAGTCTGGCTCTACCCACATGCATAACAATCTCTCTCGCACGTCCAGGAAGAATTTATGTAGGTCATGATTTTGCTCAGAGTTCTTCTAGAGCTCCTGCCACTTTCCCATAACGTGCCCCCTGAGTGCTAATCGCCTTACCCTTCTCTGCTTAGTCTCCTCACCAGGTTCCGCCGTAACAAGCTCCCTGCCAGCTAGCTCCATCTGCAGATCTGCAGGCAGAACTTCGCCCAGAACTGGCAGAGCAGTTATGCTCACCGTTCTGTGCGCCTTAGTTAAGAATACTAAGGCCGGTATCTGAGCCTTTAGAATGATGCTTTTTACAGGATAGATATGAACCCTATGAAACCATAAGTATCGATACTTTGAAATGAAGTATCGAGTAGGTGTCGGTTAAAAGTACTTATATCAGTAAATTTTAAGATTTACGGAAATTAAAATAATGGATGTTTATCTCATAACATTTATCGTAAATAGAACTTTCTGAACGCATCATAGGCTTAGTTTTGCAAAGTAAGCAACTTTAGCAGTTGAAAAGCTTAATATCTGACTGAGGGCCGACACAGTCGAGCCTTCCCTAACAAAGCCATGTTGGCGAGGTGAGAAGCTATAGAAGACCGTTGGCGCACACCCAATAATAATGCGCTCCAGTATTTTGCCCTGCACATGCAGTAGTGTTATGGGGCGGTATAACTTAGGCTCGGTTAAAGGTTTACCGTTTCTCTTCAAGACTTTATATATACCTTCCCGCGACGTCCCTTATGGAGTTGGCAGAGAGTATCGAGTGCCAAACCTCACGATTCTGGCGTACCTACCTGCCTGGCTTCCTCCACATTCATTACCCTTTTCATATAAACACGCCGGTTGCGGAGACTCTTGACACCACCTTCCAATAACACCCGAGAGATTTAATCGTGGAATGTCAACCTTGGACTCCCCGGGTACCCACATCCATCCACATTCGCAATGTATATCTGGTTTGTTAACCTTTCATTTGACATTCTTTCTTCATGTCACGTTTTTATCATATTCCTTTGGTTATATTATCATGTAACTTCTAGTCAAAATACTCCTACCACAGTTTATTAAAATCCGAGAAGTATAATTGTTTAATCTTAGATAAACTTTCTGTTATTGCAATTTTTGCTTAATCTTGCACTTTCTTAAAAAGATTATTGGAAGTGTAGAACTTATTGGTTTCCACTGAGTCTAGATATCTCAACACACTGATTTCTATTTTCTAAATAGCTTCTAAACCAGTGTAACGATTTACCTCTAATGCATATGGCACGTCTTGTTAACAAAATTTTATGTGATACAAAATCAAACGCTTTACTCATATCTAAAAATACAGAAAGTGGATAATTTTTGCTATTATATTTCCCTGTGTTGGTCCAGGTTTCTTTGCAGAATATACCATCTGGCTTCCTGCCGGGCAGCTCGTAAAAGGCGAGCATAGGCTTACCGACACTAACACCGTGACTACTGACTAGGT
>NJDC01001478.1:61502-74471 GCA_002245475.1 Calephelis virginiensis
GTCTCAACACAGGGAAAAATTAGCATATCAAAATTTGATTAAAAATTTTAAGAAGTACATTTTTGGCTTGAAATTTTTGCACTAAAGTTTACGAAAAATATTTTTTTTGTCATGCCTGCGGGCACGTCCGTCTAGTCCCCCTTATTTATTATTTTCCAGGTTTCGTAAGTTTTAAATCAGTTTGATTGATAACACAATTGTTGCAGAAATCCGTCGGGATTCCTCTGTGTGTGGAGAGGCGGGTGAGAGAGCTTCTCCCGGACCGGAGCCGCCTGCTGGAGCTCCGAGTTAGTACTCCTCCTCACTATATTCGATGTTAAACAATTACACGAGTTTTAATAACAAAACAAAATAAGTAATGTTAAAGAACAAGAAAACATCTATGGAAGAATCACACAAGTTATACACGAGTTTAATAACAAAGTATAACACAGCAAACTGACACAAAAGTAACATTAAAAAGAAGACATTTACACTGACGTTAAGATATTCAGCTTTAAATTAATTGTATTACAGATACTTTAAATGTATATTTAAAGTAGCTGCATGTGAGCGTATATGCTTGTTGTGTGTGTGTGTGTGTGTGCGTGTGCGTGTGCGCGTGTGTGTGTGTGTACATGTTTGTGCACACGGATCTCCTGATGGTAAAATACAAGTGATGCCTGTAGACACCGTAGATGTTCAGCGTCGGTGTTCAGTGGCCGGGATGTTGGGCCTGTCGGTCAGGTGTACCGTCTACCGTACCCTCCGGACTGGAACACGACAAGAGTTATTATGGCGGAAGGATTGGGTGCGGCGGTGGACCCATACCCGGCCAACACAGCACTGCTACATTGCGTTAAACCACTAGTGATCTTGCTGGTAAAGACCTATTAACCTATGCTCGCCTCTTACAAACTGGCAGGCAGAGATGCTTCTGGTTCTGACCCGGAGCAACACGGGGAAAACATTAATGCCTCGACCATCGAGGTCGTGGTCATCGAAACCACAAATACAGATGACAGAATGTCAGTAATATGCGACGATTTAAATATAAAATAAGTAAATGAAACAAATACACCAGAACTGGTCAATATTGCTGAGTTGGCAACTTGAGACTACGTTTTCAAATCTTTTGCATAATTAAAAAAGGGTATTCTACCACCTGTGTCTGGGTGACGGTGTTAGTGTCCAAGAAATCAACACTTACAAACTTATTGATAGAAAATTACTCGCTAACATTTTTCAACTAAATAACCAGACAATTTTTTTACTGCCGTGCCAAATATCGGTATTAATGTACGACCTATTTTTGAATTCAACAGCTGCACCCGTGATGGTCCGGGTTCTCTATTTAGAATAGACCATCTTTCTCTACCAAGTAGCTTGTAAGAGACGAGCACAGTTTAAATGGTGTAGTTGGGGATTACCAACAAGAACACAGATGATAAGGTGCTGTGCAGCAACTCGGCAGGGACCGCCGCCGTACCTGTTGTTTTGCTGCCATACTAACATTATCTCGTTCCGGTCCGGAGAGTAGGGTTGCCGGTAGATTTGCACGGTAAATCTAACACCCTGGCTACAGGATAGCGACGCACCTATTACATCTATGGTGTATATGGGGCACAGCTCGCCATCGCATTACGGATACTTCACATGCGTCTGCACCATTTTGAAACTATGTATTATTTAGTTAATCCTAGTGCGTGGCGATACTATGCGACGATCCGTATTAACACGTATTTGTTTCTACCCTTCAGTATTAGAAGAGGAGCCTCAACCAGCGATGAGTGAGAAAGAAGCACTGGAGCGGTTTAGGGAATACCTGATATACGGAAACCGCCAAGAAGCACTCGGTAAGTTGTGTGTATGGTGCGACAATCTGTTGACCGCGCTTCGGTCGCCTTTGAACTCGTTATGGATACTTACAGACAGGACCGAGGCCACTGCAGTGCACCTACAAATTATGTGGAAAACTCTGTTTCCGATAGTATATTTGTATCTCGACCTACATTGATAACCACTTTGTCTTACCGCCTCGACTCGAACGCAACAGGAGAAACCATCATTTGATGTGCGACAGTATCGACTATATGATTACCTAAATATTTGGGGCACGTTACACGTCAAGATCTTGATTTAAATATCGTACGGGCAATATTAAAAAACGACAAATCGTACGGGCATTATCAATCAATCAATCGATCATCTTTATTTGCTTTTAGCAGGGTATACATTTGATGTCTTATAATAATTATTATCACACTGTGTCGTCTAGCGAGCTTTCTGCATTAGACAATAATTATGATAGAAAGAGATGTTGCTTGTCCCGTAAAAAATATGATGAGAAATGATATCTAGCTAATTCCAATATTAAGAATATGCATCTTTATCGACTTCATAAACAAAATAATAAAGATCTGGGTGGTATGATCAGTTGAAAATCTTAAAATTTTAGTAACAGGAACACCTCATTTTTAAAGCTTGATTTAGTTAGTTTCCACCAGCAAATCTAATTTTAGGAAAATAATAATATACGTGTGACATAAACTAATAGTACGAGTACAGTTTCAAAAAATCAGAAATACGCAAACATGCTTATGTCTTATTATATATTTATTTTACTGGAACAGCCAGCGAGCAAGCTCATGGTTCACGCGTTTAAAAGAGATGACCGTGTCCATAGACTCCGTCATATTGGTTTGTGAGTTGCACAGCTACAAAAATGCTTATATTTACATAACAATGCATAAGCAGTTGTTTGAACTTGGCTAATACAATTCACACTTATTCAATTACGTACTTATGTTATATATGCAAAAGTCTAAAAAAAATCGATATGCAAAAGTCTGTGTCTGTTTCACGCCTGATGCTAACAGCTGTACTGGTTTTTAAGGAAATTTGATGTGCAAATAATCAAAAACCCGAGTTGAAACATAGGCTACTTTTTTCAAATATGAATTCGTAAAGGAAGAATTTTATTGGAAAGTTTATATGGAGGCAGATAATTATAAATGTAATTTTAGTAACTGTGCCAAATTTTATGTATTTTGGTCAAATAACACCTAACTGGGAAGGCGCAAAAGTAGATCTAAGTGACTCGTATAATCTATACGTCATATAATAAAACCGTGGAAAAGTGAATTCTGTATATGAAAGATATTTAAACAAATTAGGCGCAGGCAACTAAGGAGGCAACAAACAGCACGGAAAATTTCTTAATTTTGTATATCGGTCTGTCTTAATCATGACCGTGATTTACACCGAATCTACTGTACCGATCGTAACTAACTTTGTCTAGTAGGTACTTTATGTTTCAAAGCCTTGGGGTTGCCATGGGAGAGGAGTAAAAGTCAAAATGTAAATTGGGATCAAATTCTTTATTTGTAGTATGTACTAGATTGTCCAGTATTTTTTTACAAGTCATAAGTTTTGTAGTTTACAATTCACAGAAATAAAAACAGTCAGTATAAATTGAGCACATAACTGAGGGTGCGTAAGATGTGCGTTACGTTACTTTGCAGAGTTCGCGATGGGCGCGGGGCTGTGGGCGCACGCGCTGCAGCTGGCGGGGCTGGGGGGGGCCGAGCGCGGGGCAAGGGCCGCCGTCATGGCGCGCTTCCTGCGCTCGCTCCCGCCCGCCGACACGCTGCACACGCTCTACTGCTCGCTCGCCGCGCGAGTGCCGCCTGCCGCGCAGGTACACACACACACACACACACACACACACACACACACACACACACACACACACCATGGCGCACTGCAAGTATGTTTTGAAGTCTGAAGTAGCCATTATTATAAATACATTAATGGTTTCGTGACTATATTTAAAGATTGCGGTGTTTTTTATTGTTACTTTAGTGTTTATTTTTTTACGAAAGGACGTTTTGCGTACTATAGTTACGCCAGGAAATTTTCCAGGTTACCTTGTTAGTGATTTTAAGTAAGTGATAAAATCTTCGAATTTTGTTTAAAATGTACGTAAACGATTATACAAATTATGCCAAACGAAGACATGAATGTGATTTATGACAGATGTTTTAACCGTTTTCTATTACTTTTTTGCATTTTAATCAGACACAGAAAACTCTAGATGAAAAAAGAATTAAATTATTAAAACACAATTTATGATTTACTTATTATTTTCTATGTTTTATGCATGACATAATTGCCTCATTTGATAAGAAATTGGATTGCCCTTAAAATGGATGACCATAGTGCAGGTTGTAGCAGCACACTCTCATGCAAACATTTAGCATGTGTGAAATGTGGTGTGTGGTGTGTGGTTGTAACCGTTGCGTGTGTGGCAGAGCGCGGAGTGCGGCGACTGGCGCTCGCACGGCGCCATGCTGCTGGCCAACCCCGCGCCGCGCGCCGACCTCGCCGCGCGCTCGCTGCTGCTGCTCGGTACTTGTACAAATCGACCTTAGATACCCATTTTAAAACATATTCCTAAAATTATCTCATCGTCTCCGACTAATTATTGCTATCCATGTAAGATCATTTCAATATAATATTTTTGTAATATGTAAGGTATACTCACATAAGGCAGGGAAGATCTTTTAGAGATGAATTTGCTAGTACTCCCGTTACATGAATATCTATTGTATTGTTATTATATATAATGTTAAAAAATGTATTGAACTACCATTATATATTAATTACATCGAGCTTCAAAAACGATCATCCACCTTTTCACGTTACGTTTCAACTACCACCACTGAACAGCTGTGATAACTTTTTTCTTGCTTCAATTTTACTCAAAAAAAAAATTACAGACACGTGTCTCAAGCGGAAGCCACTCGCTCTGAAGTTTCAACTTATATGGTCTTGAATGGTTCAAAATATGGTCTTGTGCGCTTAAGTTCGGTATTATTCGCATTTTGAGTAAATAAATCGCGAATTTAGCATAAAGATAAATACAACCCGTTCTCACAGAGGGACTTAACTACCCCGAATGTTAAGTCGAATACATAGGTTGCGTTGTGACTTGTGTACCTTCGATTGAAAAGTTTTAAACGAAGAGAAATTAGACGATTTAGCGTGCATTAAATTTTATTGGTTTTATATCCCGTATTTCACATTTTAGAATTATGTAGACGCATTGCAAGTAATCATTAAATGATCTATGTGTATTCTGTGGTAGGTCTATTCTGTGATTACTCTTCAAAGTTCATTAATAAAAAGTTTCGTATCGAAATTATTGGGTATGTACCACTTTCCACTAAATAGGTCCATTCGCCACGGACACAGCAATAGTGCCCGAATATCTCGACTCGCGCAAATCGTCTGTCTCGCCCATTGCAAGCTTTCTACACGCAAACTGAGAAATGCGACGCACCGTCTGGACGGGTTTTATGCACCTCAAATGTATTTTGTACACACTTTATGGACATGCTTTAATGATGGTTCCACACACATCTATGCAGCTATAGCAATTAGGTAACTCCTCGGTCAAAGAGGTGGTCAATGTTTATTATTTATATATCATAAACAAAATATACCAACCTGAATAAAGTGTTAACATTTTTAAATAATTTTTGTTTATCAAACACTGGTCACAGTTATGGAAGGAGATTGAAAGGGGCTTACATTTGAATTCGATGAAAATCAAAACAATGGTGTTTGAAAGAGACGTAGCCAGAACGGATGTAAGAGTTTTGGTTGATGATGTAGTGTTGGAGCAAGTGAATGAAATTGTATGTCTTTGTTGTCCCTTTTAGCAGGGATGGAAGGTACATCGTGGATGTAGAGAGGAGAGTGTGTGCAGGGTATACCGTAAATAGAGCGTTAGGTAAGCTATTTCAAGCGAGGTTATGAGTCAAAAAGTTAGACTCGCTTCGCATAATTCTGTGCTTATCCCAACGTTATTATATGGAAGCGAAAGTTGGGTATGTCAGAAAAACATGAAAGTAGGAAAAATGCGGTTGAAATGAGAGCGCTACGGAAAATCTGGGGTGTGACGCGACGTCACTCGGATATTATCCAAGGGTGGTATCAAGAGTCTCCGAAACCGGCGTGTTTGTATGAAAAATGTAATGAATGTGTAGGAAACCAGACAGGTTTCTCAGGATCTTGAGGTGGCACTCGATACTCTCTGCCTACCCTATAAGGGACTTGGCGTGAAGATATGAATGTATGTTATTTGTCGGTATTTTTAAAGATGAAAACATGTTATTAATAAGCGACGATTTAAGTTTCAAATCATAAATAAAGTATGTCGAAATGAAAAGGTCGCTACAGTCGGAAATAGTGTGTGTTCTGTGGTGTGTAGGCGAGTCGCTGTCGGCGCGCGGGCTGTGGTGGTCGGGCGCCGTGTGCTTCGTGGCTGCAGGCGAGCGGCCGGCGCGCCACCCCCTGGCGCCCCTGCGGGGGGGCTCGCCCCCCTCGCGGCCCCCGCGTCTGGCTCTGCTGCTGGCCCCCCCGCACGCCGCCGCACTGCCGCAGCTGGCCACCACCGAGGCCATCGTCGCCACCGAGATCCTCGAGTACGCGCTCTCGCTTAGCGGGGACGTCGTCTTTGACGAACTCGTGGTAGGTTGCGACTTGCGAGTCGGTGTCGTGCGGCGATCGCTCGCTCGTTGGACTCGGAGCTGACCGGGACTGTGCGCAGGTCTACAAGATGTTGCTGGCGACGCGGCTGGCGGACGCGGGGCGGTGCGGACGCGCGCTGGCGTACGCGGAGCGAGCCGCCCGCGCGGTGGGCGCGGCGCCGCACGCACACCCGCCCGCGCTGCTGACGGCGCTGGCCGCGCTGGCCGACAGGTGAGCTCGGCTTTGGGTGCCGCTTACATTGCACACGCTGGCTGCCGTACCCTACGAAATAAGTTAAAATAATTAACTACAGTATAGTACCGCAGTGGCGTATGTCTGTCTCTTAGGGATAACTCACAATAACCGTTTTTAAATACTTCAATTTTTACAGGAAATAATGGCTTAGTTACGAAGTGATTTTAAGCAGTTTATTGCTAATGCTTATTTAATTAAATAACCGGAACACAACATTCAATATGGATTAACATAACCTTTTACTGCATGAGCTTTGAATTAATATTTTGAAAGATATTACAGATTTAAAATGTAGGGAAAATACCGTAACGTCAGTACCGACCGTTCGAGGCGCCACTTGTCAATATCGCTGTTTGTCCTTATGTATAAATCTTTAAAACTGAGCAACAAATTTTGATGCGGTTTTCACTGTTGCTTTCATAGCTAACATAAAAACAGCGTTGGCCCTGGAATCGCGAACCCTAAAAAACGCTCCTTAATTGCCATCATGCAGTTGACATATTTATACGTTACGTTCGTAAAATAAATGAAAGATTAAATAACACTACACAACTATTGTTTCCAATCTTAAGTGGAATAACTAAGTTGAGAAATGAATATGAGGGGTGAGTTACGCGCGGTACGCTTAAAAACCTAATATGAACTAAACATATATGTAAAAACGAAAAACATACGATTCGCGTAAAAAAGATGACAATTAAAATGACTCTTCGATCGTAACTGGAACGTGAAAGTATATGAACTTATTTTCTTAAAATGAAAATATTAATAGTCTCAACAATGATTATTAGCACAGTTATAGTGTAGGCGCTTATAAAATGTTGTGTATCAGGCTGAGGTACAGCGAGCCCGGGCTGCAGGAGGAGGTGGAGGGGGACGAGGTGCCGGAGGGGGGCAGCGCCGACTCCTCCCCGCGCCACCAGTGGCTCGCCGACCTGCGCGCGCTCGCCGCCGCCGCCCCCGGCCCCGCCGCCCCCGGCCCCGCCGCCCCTGTGGCCCCCGGCCCCGCCGCTCCTGCTGCCGCCCCTGCGGCGTCCGGCCCCGCCACGGTCAGCGCTCTATCACACAAACCTCTGTTGATTGCAAAATTTATATTAAGAATGTTTGACCTTGTCCGGGTCCTTTGTGTTAAGTAGACCATCTGCTGACGAATCCTGAGAGTCAAGCACAGTTCAAATGGATCGTTGCTGGTACGGCCACAAGGTCACTAATTGTAGAGTCTTGTGATGCAAGTTCACTTACATATCCCTGCGGCCATAATGACAGTGCCTTGTTAGGTTAGCTGGTACACTTGCCCAATACGAGTAAAACCCCGTCCACAAGACAGCAACAAACACCAATAACGTCTATGGTATGTAAAGATGTTTTTATTCCTTGTGTTTACAGCATGTACATCACAATTTTTCTTAAAGTAAAGTCAAGTTATGATATCTTTTGTTTGTGTGTATACAGGCGGACACGTCCCCGCACCGCGCGCCCGCGCCCGCTCACGCCTGGCCAGATCAGGTAATTCGTCGTTATTCACGTGCACAAGGCATGTCTTCCGCAATATGGCGGCGCTAGGGTTTATATACACGTGGCCGCGGTGAACGGACCAATAAGAAACGAGTTACCTGCTAATGCGCCACCTGTTATGCTAATGAGACAACTTTATCCATGACTTCCCGACAAACGGAACAATAAGAAACAAGTTACTTGCTAATGCGCCACCTGATGTGCGAACGAAGCAACTTTATTAATAACTTCCCGATAAAGCGACCAATAAGAAACAAGCTACGAGAATTTCAATGCACCTGTGGCGCCAAATGTACTAATGACCACAATATCACAACTATACTTTGTTTATGACTTTCCGACGTTACAAGCGGATGCGCCACACGTTGCACTGACGACACTCTTGACCACAGATATTAAAAAATAGGTATACTAGATCCGGTGGTAGTTTTTAAAAAATGTCGACGCGCACAAATACCACTTGTATGGTTCGAGTGAATAAAGACTTTTCTGATTCTGATTCATGACCTTCCGACATATACATAAAGAAACATAAGTATTTAAATCGTTATAAGGGCAAAGTTAAATGATTAATTTTTATAAATATAATTCAAATATATCCAGGCACAGTTTCAATCACTAATTTGAAAGGGCCTTATATAATACGGAAGATGTGGCAGTATGCCCTTAAGGTCTTAGCTTGTTAACTTGTCCAAACAAATTAATAAAAATACATCAGGAGTTTTTGCGCCATCGTGAATGAAGATGGTCGTAATTTTTTCATAATGAATGAATTTTGTGTTTATATTGAGTGAAATTAATCAACTTTGTTGGCATATTGTACAGTTTAGTTCAGTGAATGTGCACAAATGAAATAATCATGAAGAAATTAGTGTATCGTGTACTTCCTCGCCTGCCGCCAAATCTCGCTAGACGAGCTTGAGTAACGAAGCCACCACTTAACTGACGACCCAGACATGACTTTGTAAATAGTGACTAATGACTGAAATAAAGACTTAAATAATAACGAAGACATGGCAGAATGGCCTAAAAGTCGCCGTAGCCGGTCCCAGAAAGGGGTAAATTAACTAGTAACTAAAAATAAATCATAGGAAATGATGTCACAATCAACGCTTTAGAGCATTTTGACGAAAATTTTAAATTTAAAAAATTACCTTTTTAAAAAAATGAATTTGTTTTTCCGATATATTATAATCGTAACAGTTACATTTCCAAATATTTTACAATAATTTTTCAAAGTTTGTCATCAAGCCCTTTACTATAAAAAAATAGTCATTTTGGCTGGTGACAAAATGTTTGCAATGTTTTGGGACATCCAGTCACATATTACTTGCTACTTTTAATATACCTCTATAATCTATACTCGCTACACCTAAATACTTTATGGGCGAGTCCCATTCGCCATTTGGTCCCTTTTTTAATTATCAGTTGATAAGGTAACAAATGTTAAATATTGACTGAGGTAATTATGAATTACAAAATTCTTTCGAATTTTAAATGTACTTAAATATTTTTTTTTGTTTTTGTGTAACGAAATGCCTTATTATTTAGTGTAACCGTTGCTTTCCACATAAAATTATTGATAGAAGAATGTGTCACAAACTTGAAGAAAATTAAAATGATTTAGCAATTTCCTGCTAAAAATTTTGTTCTACATAAAACATTATACCTAATGTCACTTTAAATATAATTAGTTATATAATTCCTTAGCTTTTCATGGTAAGAAATAGTTATTATTTGATTTTTATTGAAACACCAACAACAACAACAACAACAATAATTAATGTCTAGGTGTGAAATGAGATGCCATCTTTCGTGTAATTTGCACTGCTACTGGTATTTTGCTAAAAATCTAGCGAATGCGTGAACGTATCGCGACCTGATTGAATAAAGACGAGATACGTGTATTACGTTTACTGCGTTAGCACGTTCTCACGTTCCACGCCCACTCGCCATATCTCCCTATTTCTTTGATGTGAGAGTGACACAATACTTCGAATGTCTGTTTAGTTCTGGCCAATTTGACCAATGCTAAATTTGCAATGTTGTGTGCCACCTGTAAAATTATTGGAAATTTCGTCGGTACACAGAAATAATTACACAACTGTCTATGTGAAATTACTTAACCTTGAGTTACATCTAGTTAACCAGTGTAACAATATTCCACAGACTTCACAACAACATGCGGTAGCGTATCCCGACGCTACAGATGAAGCAGTAGACTACTCGAGTCACTTCTACCATCAACCGACGCAGCAACCGTTCGAGCAGCAGCAGTACGAGAAACAGCAGCAGTACGAGCAACAGCAACAGCAGCCGTACGAGCAACAACAGCAGTACGAGCAGCAGCAGCAGTACGAGACGCACCCCGACAGCTACCCGGCGCCCCCGGAGGACTCGGCGCAGACCTACCCGGAGCCCTACTGGTCGCCGGACAACTACTACGGATACAGCGAGGTGAGCGATCACATCTCTTCATTAATATAAATCTCACGTGACATTACAATATTTTTTAAAAATCGAGGCGGTTGGTCGTTTTGTAGAATAAAATCTAAAATTTTTTAAATGTTATTTTATGTCGAATTTAAGTTAAGTCGAATTTTATGAAATTGAAAAATATTATAGTGATATAATTATATGTATGACATCATAGCGATACAAAAACTGTTAGTTTATAACTAATCTAACGAGATTATGAACAGTCGGAAAATTGGGAAAATTACAAAACTATTTACGGTTGAACGTCCTATTTTCGATCGTCTACGATTCGATTTTGTTGTGAACGAAAGGACAAAATTCACAATCTGATTTTAACTACCCATAAAATTGAAGCCATCTCTGTATCAGTGTTAACTATAAATTACCAAGACGTCTATTTCAATAATATTCAACAATATTTCTTTATCGTTAATTAGAGCAAATAATCAGTCAAATCACAACACGGACTGTGTTCGGATCGGATTCGGATCGACCATACATCCCAATAGACGCCTGTTCCTTATAATTTTGCTTTGAAACAATTCTGGTAAATAGCTGAGGTGCGGGAAGCGAGGATCTGCTTTCTTATTGGCCCTTGCAATGACAACACGTCACATTCATAAACAAATATGTAGTATTAGGGATGAGACATATTTAATACGAACAATATATTTTATCGATGTGCCTTTTATTTTATGAAGTACGACATTGTTACGGATTATATCGCATTTTGTTATTGCACGTCACATCGCAGCTATGCAACTCAAAGTCTCAAAGTCACACATTTATGCGGTTGTGGGTAATATCCGTACTTGAATATATTAGGTCCTTACATCTGTAATTGGCGTTTTGTAGGGGAGGAACGTAAGTCGAATATTTTAATGTAATATATTTATTTAATCAAAGTATGAGCCATTTTATCTTAGGCACATTTGCCATCTCATAGGTAATTGTAATCCCTCTAATAAAAATCTATTCGAACGGGAATCAATATAATCTTTGAACGTCGTTTGGACAGCCCCATCGAAATTAGTAATATAAAAGACATACTTATCAAATTGAATTGTTTTTATTCATTCGGGTAATTCCCACCTGAACTACAGAATATCGTTGAAATACTGTAAACAAATGAGTCTTAAAATTGTCCCAGCCCTTAGAAAGTTTTATGACATACTGACCCCAACATAGCCTATCGGAACCAGTCTTACATTTACATCACCCAGATAACCACCTAAAGGAGTTCAATAAAATCGGCTCAACTATTTATGAGTTATTCAATGACAAATAACAGCGCCCTCTACCGCAGAAGGTCAGTTTACCATCTTGTTGGTCCGGGTCCGCTGACAAGAATAGATCGCCTGCCCCTCCGCCAGGCACCTCGTAAGAGTCGAGCGCAGGTAAAACAGGTAATTGTAAACAAGATCACGGGCGATAGAGTGGTTTGGAGCAACTTCCCTGGGTAGTTATCTACCGCCTTACCCATTCCTGCCGCTTTAATGACAGTATTACATTCCGATTCGGAGGGTAGGGAAGCCAGTAGATTTGCACAATAGGCCTTACATTCCGACCATAGGACAGCAACGCACCTGTATTGCCATGATTATCTGTTATCATTAAGAGAATGCTTGTTCGCTGACTTCTCACATGTAAAAAAGTAACTATCCAGAGGCCAACTCATAAGTACACAGAGTAAGAAGTTTATTATTGTTTCTGTCAGTGCTTAACTTTATCGGTAAAATACATAAATACTAACCATAGATTTAGTATGTACTAGATAAACAAAGTCAGTTAAAAAGCGAAACCAAAAAAATATGCGTGAGTGTGAGTAAATTATTTATGTATGAGTTAAAGAAAGGGTTGTTAAAAATGTCACGTACGTAATCGATATCGATAAATTAACAAACTATAAGTAAATTAGCATCTTTTCTTTACCCTCATCTATTATGATATAAACAATATCAAATTTTATGTTGTATGACTATTAAGACATTATATTCGTGAAATATTGGGTTTATGTATCACTAGCATAGTGACTAATAGATGGTAGATTTGTAGGCGAAGCCTGTCTTTTAGGGTCACCATCTTTGTCTTTGTTGGCCGAAACAGCAATGTTATTCATTATCATGTTCCGGTTAGAGCGTAAGATAGCCGTTAAAATGATATAAGTGGCATTATTATCCCGCCAAACAAATAGGAAAGTACAAC
>NJDC01001478.1:74929-90404 GCA_002245475.1 Calephelis virginiensis
TACCTATGAAATGTGTATTTATTAGGATTGTAACGTTTTGTAACATCACAAGCGCTTACAGAACACGACATCGTAATTGCCTTTATATTTTATTCCAGTTAAATAGTAAGTTTGTGAAGATAATTCACAAAATTCACAGCGATGCACTATGACAGAAACACTATGAGCTCTTACTCGCGTAAATATTGGCACATAGGTACCTGACTCTCTCTCTCTCTCTCTCTCTCTCTCTCTCTCTCTCTCTCTCTCTGTTCCTCTAAGGCAATTTGTACCTGATAGGGACTTCTCTCTCCCACGCTTTGTTGATCTTGTACATACTAAATCTATGATACTAACATACAATACCGGTAAAAAACCGGTATCCTATTCGGGATAAATAAATAAATATATCGATAAAATAGATTTGCACATTAGTCCATCTATAGCTGTATGCAAACGAAAGTGATAGCTTGAAAATCACATGTGTAAGAAAGGGATATAAATACGCATCTAATAATGACTGACCAGTATATGATGAACTCCGACAAACATTAAATAATTCAAAATGTAATTATGAATGTTATTATTTTTAATTAAACTACGGAAAGTTGTACCATCTCTTCGGTAATTTGAAGTGCGGCTGTCTTTACCGTACCTACCACTTAATTGAAGAAATAGTCCTTTTATATATATTTTTTTATTTTTCATTTACAATAACTCGACAATGTTGACAGGTCACAAACCTGGTCGATACTGTTCATATCTTTTTAAGTAATAAGCTACATTAGAACAATTACACTTATGTGTTGACAGAACCTTGTTGCCTCATATGCGGCGTCTATTGGGATGTATGTTCGATGGTGGTATAGTATATATTAACCTACTCCAAAAACGGACTTATTAAGGGATTTATATACTTAATATGCGTTAATAGAATAATAAGTATGCTTATTACCTCTGTGGTCTAGCGGTCTGGCGTCGGCCTGACTTTTTGAGGTCCTAGGTTTCGATCCCCGGGTCGGGCAACAAAAAATAGAAAATGTATATTTTCCAAATTTTAAAACGTTGATAGTCAAGACTTAGACGCGGTAATGGAGCACATGGGCGATAATTTTTAGGATATGAAAGGTTTTGTTGTTTTATTTTTTATGGATTTCCATAAAAAAAATATGTAAATAACGAAAGATACGGCGCGTTAAGTCTGAAATTGTGGACTCGAGTTCAGATTGAAATTTAATTAAGTATCAAATTTTTAGTGTAAATTTTTGTATATGTACACTGGTTTGTCTTTAATTCTTTTGAGGAATTAGGAATTTCGTAATTTTGAGATATTTGACTTTGACTGATAAATTGTTAAACCTTACTTTTTTTTAAAAAATATTTTACAAACTTTCTGCGTGTCACATTCTAATAAAATATTATTTGTTGTAATGTATTCGCGTAACGCGTGTAGTGTGATCGTCACAAATGACGTCGGTAGTCGCGGTGGTGTTAGTGTAAAGTGTGTGTACTGTGTACTGTGTGGTGCGTGTAGTGATATAGTGTTTCGGGGGCAGCCGCCGCCCCCGGGGCTACGGCAGCGGCGCGCCGAGTCCCGCGCCCGCACCGAGCCTCGCCATCTCCCCGAGCCCTGCACCCGGACCGAGCTCCGCACCGAGCCCCGCACCCGCATCGAGCCCCGCACCGAGTCCCGCGCCCTCGCCTCGCTCCGAGTCGGGCGGTGGGTGCGCCGGGGCAGGCCGCTGGTGTTCGGGGGCACGTTCCCCATCGACGAACCCACGTCGATGCGGCGCTGGGGCGGGGAGGGGGGCGGAGGCGGGTCTCCGCCGACGGTGCGCACGTTCGCGGTGGACGAGCCCCTGGAGGCCGCGTACGCGGTGTCGGAGCCCCGCACCTTCGACATCGACGAGCCGCTGCCGTACCTGTAACGTACGTCGGACCTCGCCGGGGCTCCACGGAGGCACGGGACTCGATCGACTTCAACACCAAAACACTCATTTTAGAAATCCTATCCCAGTTATCGATCGGCGCTCGTCGATTGCGTTGCTCTTCAAACAAGTTTTAGTGGATGGTGCTAACCGAAAACGTTAGTTCGTATCGCTCATTACGTTAACGACCGCTACGTTAACCTCGTGCTGTCTTTTTTACAGTCAAATTTTATTTTTAGTTCCATGTTTAGATCGAAGATCCTGAAGCGACGTACTAAGTTAATTAGCACGTAATGGGTACAGCCAATAAACTAAAACGGATCCATCTCACACATTTTGGACTTTGTCGAATCTTAATAATTTAATATAAATAAGCTACAAATTCCGTTATCCTATTAATTTTTAATTTATTCATTAATCCAATATAAATTATATTATATTTCCAATACAATGTGTATCCTTGAGGATACCATTGTATTGGAAATATAAGGCTTGGCGCTGATCATGATAACAAAATAATTATTAGAGTTGCAATTGAAAAAAATCAAATATTTTATGTGATACAATAATTGAACAACACCTGTGATATGAGATCTGATATTATTTTATTTATTTTAAAATATCAATATTCTGATGGTCGTCAGTACCACACGCGGACTCACCATTTTATTACGTTTTTAAGTTTTATAAAGTATTTAGTTATTTATTTTGAAAATCAAAAGTAAGATATGTGACCCACCAGTCACAAACTACCGTTATAGATGAATTTATTGGTTTTATTTTGTACGTGTGAGCGTATATTGCCAGTTCCCGGGCACACGCGTTTGTTAGCTAGTTAATATTTATTATAATAGGTAATAAATGAAGCTAACGATCTAGATTTTAGAGTAAAGAATTTTAGTGACGGCCTTTTTTTGCATTTAAACAGTAACAAATTTCACTGTGTGTTGGTTTGGAGCATAGAAATAAGAATATATAAAGAAGTGCAACAATTTTCTATAGCAATTCTAATTGTAAAAATATCGTTAGAATCGACATATAACTTAACAACATCTCTTTTTAACAAATGTTGATATTATGTCTGCCGAAAGACATGACGACATTTTTGTCTACGCTTATTTTCTCTCCGATATAAAGTGACGTCATGACAGTCCTTATGCTTGCCAAGAACGCCATATTTTGTGTTAAATTTTATAGTGATGTGCTATTACAATTGTCGATATTTGATTTTACGTTTCCAGAAAAGAATATTTGGACAAGATAGATACCTTTGGCATTGAAAATATCAATCACAGTCTATCGTAATAAGAATTTTTTCAAGTGCTCACTTTAAAGTAAAGAAAATGGTTTGAATGTAATCTGATATTTTTTTTGTAATGATAATGAATCTTGTAAAAAACATAAAGAGTTAACTTATATAAATACAAAAAAATTGCACACTACAATATAAAACGATATGTTAGTGAAAAGAAAATAAATATCTTTCGTTTCATTACTTTTCCCTATTTATAAGCCAACTAGCAGCCCGTCCCGGCTTCTCACGGGTGGACAAATTTCTAATTTTTCATAGAAATAAGGCACCCTATGTGCTTGCTTCTAATGACTGCTTCTAATGGTAAAATGTTTTTTTCAAATCACACACATAGTAAAATCTTTCCCCTTTAACATTATAGTTTAGATGATATTATACCAACAGCAGCCTACCTACCGGATCCAATTGTATTTTGAAACCCTACAGGAAACTATCGAAATTTTATTCAAAATTTCAAATCTGTTTAACCGTTTAGAAGTTAGGTATGTGAAATAGGTACGGAAGGATCATTTTTACGACCCGGTGTCCTATTACCCGTTGTCCCGTGAAATTAAGCATAGTCCCGCTTTAAAAACTAGCCCATGTTTATCAGGGACAGTATTCGCTTCCAATCGTAAAAAAATTTCAATACTATTAAATACAAACAAACTAGCAATCAAAACTTTCCTCCTTATAATTGGTGTATCTATCCTGTTAATGACATGGCAGTATGTTTGTAGTTACCTACATTACGGCGATTATTTTTTATGTACTTGTATAGAAAAAAATATTTGCTCTGCATAATACGTGTCTGTGAAACAGTGGAAACACACTTACAAAATTTCAACCCAATCGGTAAAGCCGTTTAGTAGTTGACATACCGACAGCAGTGCCACCTATCTCAACACGAAAGGATAATTCTCTTTTATTCCTGTTGTCCTATTACCAGTTTTTCCGTAGGAAGCATTTTACCGAGGTAAAATCCTATTTTTATTAGCGGTAATGCGGGTTTCGGATTGAATAGGAATTTATCGAATCGGCCGGGCAGCTTTAGAGCCTATTCAATACAAACAAACAATAAAATCTTTCTCTTAATTATTAGTATAGATTACATTAATTCTATTACCCCAGCGAAGCCAGGTCAAGTCGCTAGTATGTTACAAACTCACGTGGTGTTGTCGGCCGTCGCGCACCACGCGCGCGTTTTATAATTTTCTAGCGTAAGTAGGTAGGTATTTTGTTAAGAATTACATTTTTAATTTTGTAATATCTTTTGAATGTACTTTTCGTTTTAAATAATTCAAAAAGTAATCTCAAGGTATTGAAACATTCTTGAATATGAAATGATTTATTTAGATCAGGATTAATAAGAAGGTATGGATAAAATGTTCCGAATATGACCACTATTTTTAATAACTTTTAAAATGTATAAAAATAGTTATATTGCCGTAACTGTAATAGTTCCTATCCTCGGATAATATCCGAGCGATCTGATCGTGGAATGTCAGCCTTGGTCTCCCCGGGTACCTACATCCATCCACATTTGCATTGTATATCTGCTTTGTCAGTATTTCAATATTTCATCTTTCTCGGATCTCACTGTTACGAATGCGGTCAGCGAGCGTTACACCACAGATTTTCCGTAGCGCTCTCATTTCGACCGCATTTATCCTACTTTCATGCTTTTTCTGAATTACCCAACTCTCGCTTCCATACAATAACGTTGCGATAAGCACAGAATTATGCAATGTAGTTATTTTTCGTAGGTATTTCGTGTCCATATACTTAGAGGTCAATGGTTTGAAGGTCGTTTACAAAGAGAATATAATCACTAAGTTTTAGGAGACGGGACTTAGTACTTTAAAAAACAATCAGTTTACATGACACTATGTTACCAACGAAACGTCATACGTCATGTAAACGTCAGTTTTGTCACAAGTACCAATCTCACAG
This sequence comes from Calephelis virginiensis, assembly GCA_002245475.1. Lineage (NCBI taxonomy): Eukaryota > Metazoa > Arthropoda > Insecta > Lepidoptera > Riodinidae > Calephelis > Calephelis virginiensis. The sequence continues at coordinate 80,081 of NJDC01001478.1, forward strand.
ATGAAATAGGGCTAATGAGCCTGGTAATTTTTCATCGATATCGATAAAATATAAGCAAAAGGTGCAGGTTGCATACAAATTACGTTCTCGTTTTATCCGTATTAGATCGGACTTGTGTTCTCATTTGAATCCAACTTATACTGGATTGAACCAAGTTGGACAAATATGATCATACAAGTGAAATAAAAGACTTAACCATGTATATTTAATATATTTACAAAGAAATAAAGAAATGTTGACAATTGATCACAGACGAGACATTTGTAAGAGAATAATGTTTAAAATGCAAAATACAACTTTTTTATTATTTCAGTTTCAATATTTTTTCGTTTAAAAGCATTTATAGTTTTTTTTTGAAACAAGCTATCACTTCGGCTCCGATTTTATTTTTGCAGTCGAAAAAGAAAAATACAAAATTGTCATCAAATTTTCCGAACAGTTTTTAAATATGACGCGATTCTAAAATCCATGGCCGGACTATAACACAGCCTCTCAGAAGATCTGAGTAATAAAATTCAACGAGTTTTCCATCTTACTCATGTTTCTAAAATATAATTATTGCTAGTATATGTAGCAAATCATCTTAAGCATTTTTATCAGCTTAATTTTCTGTGAATTTCTAACGAAATTTTTTAAAACTAATGATTTATTTTTTGTACATTTATTTAATTTACTTAAAGGTCCAACATGTGATCGGATAATTTATTATAAAAAAGTATACATTGGCCACTAATTATTTTTAAGTATAGACGATAGATATGCACGACAACATGGGTTTTCTTCATTGTGTTTACAGAGTGTAGGTATGTCACAAGTTGTATGTTTAAAATGGCAACTGTATGAATGGGTCCGAAATTCAGACTAACAATAAGCAGTTTTTTTTTTATTTTAATGTCGGGGATTAAAATCGTCTAAAAAACTAAATAGTAGCTTCTAAAATATGCCAGGTAATATTCTGCTCTTGTTCATATCAATTTTCTACTTTTTTTATGACACAGGCGTTAGCAACAGCGATTTATCAAGTTGAAAAATAGCGAGTCGTTTTATAGGGTTGTTATTTTTTGTTATATAAATGAACAAAAGTTTTAATATCGCAGCTCTCGAAAATTACAAAATATGTCAATTTTATTCTAGACGGTTAATCAAACGGTAACAAATTCAACGAGTGTTTTCTAAAATTGAGTGTATTTGTGGAATTTCAGCTATTGACGGAGTGTTGAGCTTACAGGTGTACCGAGACTAAGAAAGAACAGAGAGTAGTATTTATTGCGTTGTATTTAATGTCAACAGAACCATAACCATTGTTCATGATATTTTGTAGCCACGCGATCCTCGCGATAATTAAAATCCAAAAATGTAAACAAGATACTGACAATCAACAAAACATCAAGCATACATAAAACAAAACGCATAGCCATCTGCTAAGAAAATAGGGATTAGTATTCAGACATCAAAATATTGCAACACGGTAACTTATTTATTTATTGCCACATATTGGCTAAAAATGATATTATGAGTTTGAATATGAAATTACTTTCTTTACATTTTATATGTTTATTAACACAAGGGGCATTTACGAAACTTTTTAGTGTGCACTGCTAGTGCCTACCTGCTTGTTTAGATAAGGTCAACGATAAGCAAGATGGGTACCTACATGTTTTTTTTTATATATGTGTTTATAATTGTGAACATATTTTTTTTGCACTTTTTTATATATTTAACCTCGAGTCATATTAATAGTTCACATTTGATCGAAATATCAGCGACGTCATCTTACTTATATATAATATATGTCTTCAAAATTCTTAGTTTTAATCGATTGCCAAGTTGACGAAATTCACCGGGTCGGCTAGTTAGAAACATAGTCGTATGTGTAAATGCGATATTGAACGTCATTTCAGCTTCGACGATCTGTACTTTAATATGTTTCCAGAATAACTGCATTCAATTTATAAGTTTTCAAAGATTCAAAATCATAATTATTAAAGTTTTTAGATAGGTTACTTCAGTACGGACCTAAGACTGATATATCAAATGTGATCTGTTTATTTCATTCTACAATGATGTTAATTATTTCTGTGTTGTGTGTGCAATTAACATTAAATTAATAAAATTATACACAATTAAATACGAAATAAACACATAGACCGAAAGTATTATAATATTTTGTATTAATTGTTGATGAACAAGTTTGTATTGTGTAAACCATCAATAAATTGTAAACACGATAGCACTCGTTTCATTTTATTCCGTAGTCGACTTTCAGATTTACTACAGTACAGTCCGTACTTTCAAATTTAATACTAGGTGGGTATTACATATTTTTGTTAATTTTGAACAATGAATGCTCAAACACAATATGAATTTTATTGGCAAGACTTTTGAACTTGGGGAAAAAAGTTTTTTTTTTGTTTTCATTTTTTTTCCGTATGATCTTAATTGAATAGTTATAAAATGAAGTCAGGTTGTGACAAACGAGCAGAAGAACTATTTTACCAACTGTTATACCAACATACAACCTGTACGAATTAACTGTAACGTACTGTCGCGCTGTGACGTCTTTTAACATTTTTCATTAATTTATATTTTTTATGTTGATAAAAGATCGGTTACAAAAACGCTATCGCTATTCGCTCGTCGGTCGCTAGCGGCGAATGCGTAGCGGGAGAGGGGTCACATTCCAATGGAGTGCACAGTTGACGACTGTGAGTGTATTCAACCACACTGCGGCGTGCAAATATTTTAATATTTTAAAAAAATAATTATGTAAATGTATATCTTATAATTTAATTATTGACTAAAATCTTTAATCTGCCTTCTTTAGACAATGAAGCTTTTGAGTATACAGAAGTCGAGGGCGAGGGGAATATGCACTTCGACGACAGTATCAGTTACTCATATATTTTCACGCCAGGTTTCTTACGGAATAGCAGAGATTATCAAGTTCCAAATGTCACGATCCGTGCGAACCTGACCAGCTTTCTCCATATTCATTATTGTTTTCAGACAAACACGCCGGATTCGAAGGCTCTTTTTACCAGTTACTTACATCCATCCAAACTCGGATTGTATATCTGTTATGTCAATTTTTAATCTGTCATTATTTTAAATGGTTGAACCAACGGAACATGCCCTTTCTTATTTTTACACAAACAATTTCTCTCAATCACTTTTTCTCGGATCTCTGTAACGTATGCGATCTGCCAGCGTAACACTACAGATTTTCCATAGCGCTCTCATTTCAACCACATTTGTCCTACATTCTTGCTTTTTCTGACATGTTCAACTTTCACTCCATGCAACGTTGGGATAAGCACAGAGTTATGCAAAACGAGTATACTACCCTAAATGAAAACCCTCTTTGTAATTAATTACCAAGCTCTCTATTCATACTATTTACTGCATCCGCTGTACCTTCCACCCATGCTAAAAACGTTAACGAGCGCTAACTACTACAACTACAATTTCACTCCCTTATAAAACCATACCTTCTTCGTAATCATCTGCGATAATCATGACCAGTGTTTGCTGCTCAAATAGTGTAGATTCTAAAAGTACAAGCATCGTCTTCTGCATAAAGCAGGCAGGTCACCACATGGCCACCCATGCGCATTTCCACATTAATTGATCTTTGAAGGCATTTGTTCAATTATAAAAGATAGATACAACAAACGTCCTGACAGCAGAATAGTTCTGCTTGACGCCAGTGGTAACATCTAATTAAGGTGGTATATTGCCGTCAACTCGCTTACGTTTTAACGTATATATACATAGACTATACATAGACATAGTCTATACATGGACTGCACGGCATGTAGTAGGCACCCGTCTATTAAATAATTGCTCAAAATTTCCCCAAGTTCCTTACGTACCTCACCTAACCCTAGCTGATGCGTTTTTGAGATCTACAAAGCCAGATGTAAGACGTTGCGAAACATGAAAACCAGATCCATACATCCTTTTCTAGAACTGAAACTGCCTTGAGCCTCCCACAACATTCTATCGGATTCACCTTGCTTCCCTTAATTTTCAACTATTTTACCATACACTTTTTATGTTAACCTGATCACACTGATGGCCATGTAACTGGTATAGTTTATGCAAGAACTCTTGCCTTTATATAAGGGCACGATTACCGGACGACGCCAGTCTTCGGATACTCTGACGGTGCTCCAATATTTATCACAAAGGACCCAGAAAGGCAGGACCACCAAGCTTGATCTTCTCGGCTGTACCCATATCTACTTTCGCAGCCTTATCATACTTCATACTTCTTCCATCACATTGCCATCTTTCGTTTATTCTAACATTCATTTTTTCTGAGTTATTTGAGTACTCACTCGCATCGGCCGCATCCTGGACATATCTCCTTAAAATTCATTCCACCGTTATATCACGTCATTTAAATTTGCAAGAATATCACCACTCTTACGAACTCTAAGAGACTGCAATTATATTTTAACCAGGCATTTAGTCGGAAGTATTTAATAAAAAAAAATGACTAAGTTACAGATTAACGTTGATTGACGTCTATGAGTGCAGCCATTAGACTTAATTCTATTCATTCAAGAGGCAGATGAACAGCCCAGAGTCTTCATCACCTTCACTCAGAAGAGTTTGAAGTTTGTCTCGAAATTGTATGCAGGTCTCTCTTCCAGTTTCATACTTTCTCTTTCTTTTAAATGTTGGATTAGTAGTATTCTTGCAACAAATGCACATTTCTTTCTTCAACTCTGTCATACTATCACTCGATGTCATACTATCACTCGATTGCAAACATAATTAATACATAGTGTAGCCAGACTTTCTTCTTTCTTATATCAAATACTTTCACTTCTCGTCCCAAAATGCGTAATACTTACGACATTGATTCGTACATCTTTCAACTACCGCATATCTCTTTCGTGACATTCAGCATTCTGTCTTTCAAAACTTTCCAACAATTATGTAAGTCTAAGTCGGTAGGCTCACATTTTCCAGCCTGTCTTGGATTTGACTCCCTTACATTCTTCCTACACTCGGGTCTTGCAACTTTTCACTCAATCCATACAAACTCCAAATGGAACATGCACTCGCCTACGCATGCCCTTCTTAAATAGACCCCAAATAGGGTACTAACCAAATACTGGATAGGCGCCTGTAAACTCTTGAGTATTTTAAACATTTCCGGAAGCGTCTATCAAATCTAGTATATCATTCCTTTTCCATTTATACGTATGTATGTTCCTATGCTATGAAATATTGTGTTAGTTAGACACAAGATTTTTTCCACACATAAATCTACAATGCGCTTATTCGCAACATTTACTCTTTTCTCGCCATAGGATTCAAGAACGGCATCGTAACTCTGCCGTCTTATCCCCATCCATTCATTCAAGTCATCACACATAATCACTCTTTCATTTACTTCCACCCTGTTCAGAACATCTTTCACAGAATCCCGAATCTTTTCAAGGTAATAAGTAGACGACGGGAACCGGAACCTTGCTAGTGCTAAAACTTGCATGACTCCTAGCTCAATAAGGATCCGAAGCTGTAACGGGTCAACCAGACCATAATCTTTCTCTCATCGATTCTCATTCAGTCAATTAAGTCATCTTCAATCCGCCTTGCATATTCCACTTGCCTATTAGGCACTCCCCATTCCTCGGTTCGCCTGCACGGTTTTCAAGTGATGGGTGGCGGCACCCGACACCGCATCTGCTTGACGAAGGTAGCTCGGTATGCATCGCCCACAGGGAACGCCCGATTCCGCACTGTGGTGCGACTTTTTCGGTCGGTAGTCTTTTTTGACCAATGAAACCCCCCAGTACCAGTTCTTTTTCAAAATATGTAACTTATAAAATTAAACATACAAATATAAAATAAGCAATCATAATCCAAATAGTATCCATACCCTGGGACCGTTAACCTTACCCATTGATGTAACAAAATTTGATTAATTTAACTTTAGCATTCTACAAGGCTGTTTTTGATAATCTGTCACAGGAAAAAATAAGCTTAGTCACAGAAAACATTTACCAGTTCAACTATAAAAAATGTTGAACAAATGCTACGAAATAGACTGAACTTTCAACCTAGGATTGATTGCAACACCAGCTGTAGATGAATGAAAAGAATAGTTAGTTCACGAATGAGAGAGTTAGTTGTACCTACATAGAAAAATCAAAGAATTCGTTTGCGGTAGCAGCTTGTAGGAACTATCCCGTATGTATGCCTACCTCCTTGTCTACTACTAATGCATGTGGTCTAACATGCCGGCCCCAAGAGAGCATACACCATCATGTTACTGGCGGTTGTCGGTGACTATCAGGTGCGCCCTCTGCCTGGTGTTTCGAAATGTAAGGAATGCGTGATGTAAGACGGGGTGCGGTTGCAGGGTGGCGCGGGCTCGCAGGCGGCGCCGACCATCACCATGCCGGGCGCTCCGCCCTCCCGACCGCAGGCCTACTCCGACTTCGCAGATGACCGCCCGCACAGCGCACCGGTAACTACTATTGTACTTGTACTTTTTATTGTCTCACGCTAAATATCATCGATTGTTTTTTTAGAGAGTTAAATTAACATCCTTTTTTTACGGGTGGTAAAGTGCTGCGCATCAACTTGCCCGGGGTATGGATACACCGCCTTACCTGTTCCTGCCGCCGTAATGACGATGTCACGTTCCGGGCCGGAGGGCAGGGTAGCCGGTACATTCGCACATAAACCTAACATCCCAGCCAAAGAACAGCGATGCTTTACCTATGGTGTCTATTGACTTACAAGTTTGCTGTCTTTTGCCATAAAAAAGAAACTTGTGAAAACACAGGAATATGTTAGGCGGTAATAACTGTCAAATCCACTTCCTTCAATAATTTTGAGACAAAGAAAATAAATCTATGATGTGATACTTAAATACATCATGAACACATTTTTTTGTACAATTTTACTTACGTGTGTAAGTTAGTTTATTTATTGTACTATTAAACATCGGACATATTTTCGTAGACCAAGGGAGGGGGGACAAGAACAAAAGGTGACAAAATACTTTATAGTATTGACTTCTGTCTCCAAAACCTCTGCTATTGAGAAGCCAACGTAGAAGAAAAACAATATCTAATAAAAAAATGTTATTTACTTTAGTTTTGTATTTTTCATTATCCATACCTATTCCTATCATAAATTATGACAAATACTGGTCTGAGGCCCCCCCTCTAGCCTCAATGCAAAAGTGCATACGTCTTTAATCAGATTACTCTGTTTTACATATTATGTTAAAGTAATAACGTTAATGTTAAGTGATGCTTATTTTAAAAAAAAAACTTGCATTTACCATATCTATTAATTAAAAAAAAAATCTATTAATTACCTTATTCATTATTTTACTTAGTTAGTTTTATATTATATTATATTAATAGCTGCACTCAGAGACGTCAATTAAAATTTGGTCTGTCATTAAGTCACAAATTTCTATGGAAAACTTTAACTTAATGACTTATACTCGTAATAAGATGTAGTCTCTGAGTGTTGCCATTGCTGTGGTAATATCTACGCTGAAAACTCAATTGCTGAAATTATCCTGAAAAAGATACAAAATGATTTGCTGATAAATAATTACGTTTCAGCAACCGGGTTCAGAAAGTGAGAAGGCCAAACAAAAGGAATCTGAGAAGGCGGGCGGGGCCGGGAGCGGGAGTGGGGGCGGGGCGGGGGCGGGCGGCAAGTCTGGTGGCTGGCTGGGCGGCATACTCACCAAGCTGTCGCTCCGCCCACCCAACCAGATGATCCTGCCCGACGACAAGAACCCCACCGTGAGTGCTCGACCACTTCCCACTCTATTATAACATACGCACTATTATTAGAAGAATTCTTTAATCCTCAGAAATACCCACCACTTTTTTAAATTTGGATGAAAGATTTCGTTAATATTTTATATTTTCTGTCTAAGTTATTGTCAGTCGCCTGTGTTCCGTGGTCTGGAGATGGGAGTAGAATTTTAAACATCTCAAGCCGCAGGGTAAGCTGCGAGTGATAGCTAGTACTTATTTTAAAATTCCTTCACATTCATAGGTTGGCACCTTATGCTATACCTCGGCGTATTATTTCTTTTGATTTTGAATAAAGTACTAATTTATTTTTTTAAATAATTGTTTTCTAAACTTTCGTCATATTTTCATGCGTTTATTCTCGCCCATCTTTAAATATGATTTTCGCTTAAAGCGCAATGATATACTAAAACAATCTCCATTTAACGTATATTCGCGACCGGTGCGTTGTTTATCGGGTGTCGCAAGTAATGTTATATATTATTAATAGGACACTCGGAATCGAGGTTCTGTCAAAGAATATTCACGAAACCTTTAGGAATGTTTTTATAACACTTAATAAAAAAAAAAAAAATACAATACTAATGCTCTCAACTTTGTTTATTGTAATAAATAATTATTAATTTTCTATAAAAAAATTAATATTACGTATATTTTCAGTTCTATGGTATATATATCTACCTAATAAAAAAAACTAGTATTTGAAACTTGTGCTTAGAAATTCAAAGAAATTTAATTATGTCGCTAAGAGGTGGAAAGGGAGAAGTGTAGAAGAGACAACACCAACTATAGACGGTTGATATTTATCAAATACAAAAACTAAAAGTTTCCAAATGGAATAGCTCAGAAAATATGCATTGTCAAGGAAAATTTAAAAAATATTTTTAAAACTTTCCTTTTCGTTATTAAAAAAAGATAATATTATTTAGTTAGTCTTTACCAATTTACGATTTACTTAATTTTTGATGTATGTAGTTTTTTCGGTTTGAAGCATTTTATTTTTTAACTTTTATGTATTTAGTATTGAAAACACATTCTATTGGTGAAGATCCAGTGGCTGAGCTTCGATTCGATCGGGTTTGAGAGTTTATGTCTTACGGTCCTCCACTTCCACGTGTTCTGTGTATACTATACATACATGTTATTATCATGACTTTTAAAAATTGTAACACATCGAAACTATTTTGTCCACACGACTATAAATGTCTAGTTTTTTTAATTATACTATAATTAAAAAAAAACTAGATACTGGGGTTAGCTTCAGCCACAAATATTAATTTATTATTTAAAATTAAGAATGTATCAGTTCTATCGCCAAACCTATTTAAACGCATATTTGTTTATTTTTAAGACGTGTTGGGCTTCAATGTGAAAAGCTAAGTAACACTACCATTTGTCGTAAATAGGTATCTATTATGAAATTTGGCAAAGACAGTATACATAACATATACATTTACAAAAACGTATTTTGTATTTAATTAGATATTTATTATTATACTACATAATTTAATTATATATCTGCGTCTGTCCCTTGTTTTTTTTTTAATTTTAATATATTATCTTTAATAAATTTATATGCTGATTATTATTGTTTTTATTGTTCTCTTTTTTTGCATTTATGTATTGTTTTGCTATAATATGTACCCGCATAATGACCGGCGCGCAAACACCACCGCATATCGCGTATATTATATATCCGCTCAATCGATTCGGCCATATTGTGTGTGTGTGTTTATTAAATTTATTCCTGTATCTTTCTGTGTATTAGTATCTTTGACTTACACCCATAACACAAGCATATAATTTACTTACTTTGTGCTTAGATTAAATTTATGTATTTTTTTAGCGGCATTTATTTATTATTAATAATATACATTATTTTTATAAATACTAAATTTTTTATTAGGCACATGTAGTTTCTCACTATTTCCGGAGTATGTAATTCCTAATATTTCGGCATTTGGTTAAAACAAATGAAGATGTTTTTTTACAAACACGCATACAACCTAGATATATACGAGGGTGGATCCAAAAGTTCGTGGCCTAACCTACATGGAGCTATGACATCTTTTTAAAATCTACCGTCATTTGTTAGTACGTGGCATATTGATTTATTGTGCGCAGTTTCATTCCGATACTGCACAATATAAATTTTCTGTGATTATTTGTTTGAAGCAATCTGACGCAATTTTCAATAATGGAGAAAATTGAACACCGTGCAGTTATTAAGTACCACAATAAAAAAGGCCCACCAAAAGACATCCATCAAGATATGGTGAGCACTTGGGGGGAGTCTGCTCCATCGTATTCCAGTGTCGAAAAGTGGGTAGCTGAGTTTAAGCGCGGTCGTGAGAGCATTAAAGATGATCCTAGGAGTGGAAGGCCTACATCCTCTACCACGAAAGAAAACATCGATAGAATTTGTGATCTCGTACTGGGTGACCGATGTTTGACCATTGGTAAGATAGCTGAGATAACAAACAATAGTTATGGCCGGGTGCAACACATTATAACGGAAG
>NJDC01001479.1:9976-36787 GCA_002245475.1 Calephelis virginiensis
CCCAAAATTTTCAAATTATTTAAATCTGTATTTATTTTGAGAAAAATAGTATCCTCGATTTAATTCGCCCATTTAAATCTGCGAAAGCATATTGTTTTCATTTTGTTAAGCATTTTATTACCCGCCACATAAAAATTGTGCTTTATAACCTTGTGCAATAGTTTGGTAAAAACCAGAAAATGTGTTTTGGGCATCAGACTTCTACCGTTGAACCTACGTAGTTGTGACACGAGAGATCCCACAGACGAGTTAACGACTGCAAGCAATAACTAAGCTCTTTTGTTATAAAGCCCCAGGTATGGAATGCATTAGGTAATAATACCGTTATAACTGGTTCTTCGAAAGTGTAGTAGGTGATAAGAAATGTATTCAGAATTACAAGATGCTAAACATCAACATGACGTGCACACACAAATCTTTTAATTTTGACGCAATGCTCGACGGTGAAACTCAACGGAAGATACTGAGTCTTCCAATGTCTCAATTTTGATTTTTGTCAAAGAGCGTTCGTTAATTCAATATTATTTTCAGGTCATGGAAAACTCGGGTGTGCAGAGCAACTCGCTAGCAATAGCATTGTCCTAGACTTCATGTTACATTTACAATTATGTATTGCATTATTGAAATGTCTTTGACAGAATATAAATAAAATGTGAATAAAATCATTGATTTTTTAATTTAAAAATCACATTGAAATTATTAATAATGTGGAATAGCCAGCCTGCTTTTTTCATTTTAAAACTTGGCTGTATAGATAACTTCTCAGCTTCTTCAGCTTACTTGCAATTAAAACAAGAATTACAAATGTTAGATGTCGTGTTTAATTCTAGCATACGGGTTAACGCCATTGTTCCCTAGATGGCGGTCTGAACGTGTAGTTCTCTTACTAGAATATGTAGTTCTCTTACTAGTCTGTGGTCTACTTCATATTAAATAATACGTCAAATTAAAAAAATATATATAGATACTTAATTTCATAAAAGATTCTTAATTCAAATTGAGTAACATTTTTGTGGCCAGCATTTTTAATTGAACATTTTTTATTGTGTGACAAAACTTACATATTATATTTTTGAAGTTATATTTCATTTGGCGCGGTTGGGAAAAATGATGAGAGTGAATTTTTACGATGCGCGCGCACACCGACAGATAAATGTGACAGTCTGAAGTTAGTTGCTACCGACAGAAAAAAGCAACACCCTAAAGTTAGTTGCGAACCTTTTTATTTTTTGTTGCGTTCGACCCTTTAGAGTTAGAAAGTTGCTTTCTTAAAAGTTATTGATCGGTTACACAAAATTTCTTTATTTTTTTAAAAAACATCCAAAAGGGCGGAAAAAAGATGGCCGCCATACAAATTTAAAAAGGCCGTAGATTTTTAACGGTTTGAGATGGAGATTTGCTTCCATAGTGAATATTGCTCAGTCTTGCCAGGGCTTTTTGGATTTTTTAATTTTTTCAAGAAGGTGGCAATTTTTTTTTATTTTTTTAAAATTTTTGAAAGTTCGGGTCAAGTCGCCAAACATGACTTTTAAGGGGTAATCGGGGGCGGGAATTTCGAATTTTTTATTAATTTTCAAATCCCAGAGATTGACCAGAAGTTATACCTAACTGAAAAACCGCCACGGCAGTCCTAGCGTAAAAGTTGTTTCTGTATAGGATAGCAAATTTTGAAAGTAATAAATAAATTGTAACATCTCATCTAACATGATCTGGTAAAAAGTTAGGTGACGACCTGCCTAAACGAAAAAACATGGAGGATCAGTCATGGTGCCAGTTTGTAAAACTCAGGTAGCAATTACTAGAAGTTATGAAAAAAAATCTCAAAATGGCAAAAAACAAGATGGCCGCCATACAACAATCGGTTTTTTAACAATTTTTAAGATTTTGAATCGTTATAGATATACTCCTATATGGGTGTCGTTTGAGACATAATCGGGGGTGCTGATTCTAAATTTGGCAGCCATTTTGAAATCCAAGATGGCTACCGGAAGTTATTATTGAAAAACCTGTATGTTATACTTTGAGTAAATCTTTATAAACTCTTAGATAAAGCTTAATCAAAAAGTAAGAACTATAAAATTTTTGCTCAGCTACCAGTACCTGGTAAAAAATGACTAGAGGCCAGCTTTAACGAAAAAGCGTAGCGAGTCTGAGATACTGCCACTTTTTAAAGCTTAGGTGGCAATCACTAGAAATTAAAAAAAAAGTAGAAAAGGGCTGACATCCAAAACAAAATTTTCTGAAAAATTGCTATTTTCGCAACTGTTTAATAAAATAACCGTACTGGTGTCATTGGAGACAATAACGAGGGTGCGGATTCCGAATTTGGCAGCTATTTTAAAATCCAAGATGGCGACCAGAAGTTATTGCTGAAAATCTGCTACAGCTACGATTGAGTAAAAAATTTCTTGTCATCGGATATATTGTCATCGGATTCTTAAAATAATAAATGCATAACAAACCTTTAACTTTCTTAAGCCGGACAAAACTTTGACAACGGCCTGTCGAAACAAAAACAAGTAGCGAGTTCGAGACAATACTACTTTATAGAGCTCAAGTGGCAATTACCAGAGCCTCATGAAAAAATTTCAAATTTTTCAAAAACAAAATGGCCGCTGATAAAAACAAATATCCGCTTAATTGTAATTTTTTAAAGATTAAAACTCAAGGTGCTACTCGCGAGCTGCTTGCAGCTCGCGAGTAGCACGCGATATGAGGAGTTTGAATGAGTGAGAACTCTTAGTACACTTGAATAAGTCCTTCAAGCGAGAAAAGTCCCAGTCCCTTACTATACTTGGTGGCATTTTGCGAAATTCTATATGGAGAATGCAGCTATGGGAAATACAGTTTGAGTGTCGGCTTCAATGTCTAAAGGTTGTTGTCAGAAGCACCGCGAGAAGTATAACTTCTTACGTGCGTACATGAGTACACACACTCTTTTTTTTATTCTCTTATTCTATTTTCATAATGATTAGATATATATCAGCTACATTATGTACTTTCTTGCTACCACATAACCGCAGATGAAACCCATCAGCAACGTAGCTAAGTACCTACTATCTGGGTTACGTCAGCTTTATATAAAAAAAAATTTCGAAATTTCGAATTGGTCCGATTTCGAAAATTTTTTTCATTTAATGTAATTTAAACACACCCGAAGCAGTAACAAATATAGTTCAACGATTTTAAAAAGAACAAAAATCATTTTCTGTGGTCTATGGACCCGGTGTTGACGTTGACGAGATAAGTTATCGGGTTTAAACCCCGTGCTGAGCAACTCAGAACACAACGCCGCCCGGGATAAGATAAGTTCCCGGTTGTTAATAGATTAACCTGTATGTAACAAATTCAAAAGAAAGGAAAGTATGAACTATGAAGGCGGTCTGGCGTATATAATTTGCTTAAAAACTTAATTTTTCTTGTATAAGTATTTTTTTAACCTTAATTCTCTTCAAGCTCAGGTTAAATTACTTTAAGTTATTTTAAGATGTATTTTTTGCTTCCGCATATAATTGTACCATTGGCTCTAAACAATTCTGCCCGGTATACCTACATCGAAATCAAACGTTCGAAGTTCAGTAAACTCGTTATAGCGATCTTTCGAAGTTCCGTACTTACGTCGATTTTATGAACATTCTTAATACAATACTTCGTCATACCGTACTGTCGAAGTAACGTACATCGCACTGATGAACATTATGAATTATACAGTTATATCGACATTTTAAACTTCGATATTCCGTAGTGCAGTCGGATTTAAGCTGTCTCGTCTGGCTTGAGCAACCGTTTGCGGTTTGGCAGCGATGTAGGTATATCTCACTGTCCTTAGGAGGTTTTGATGCTTGCCGTTTTTCAGGGTGCCCTTTTCACCTTCATCTTGCTATGCCTTGAAACTTTGGAGACCTCCTTTCGCAACACTCAACAAGTTTCTGACCGCCTTGGTGTAAGTTGCTGAACATTGACCCATTGATCTTGAAAGTTGAATAAAACTGTCTTGATTTCTGTCGAAACATCTGTCGCTAGCATCGGAAGTGAACTTTATTTATTTATATATTAATAAACTGTCCCTACCATTACAGGTCATCTTAACCTAATGCGATAGCGTAGCCATCCTTAAAACTAAACTAGTTATTATATCTCTTATTACAAAAGCGACAAATAATAATTACTATTATCACTTATTATCTAACATAACATAATATATATAAAGTTTATGAACTATATTAATGGCCTTTATTGTGCGGACAAGCGGTGTCTTCAATAACAGATTGGTCCTGTCGCGGGGCACGACTAGTAACGGCGGAAAACGCCGCCTCCACACGTACTGGTCGGGCACACTGAACTGGAAGTTTCCCAGGAGCTCCGAATGGTGCTCCATCCCTCGTAGCAACTTAACGACATACATTGTGAGCGCAAAATCTCGCCGCACTTCTAATTTATTGTACCCCACCGGCCACCATACCTAACACAAATAGGGTAGGGTACATCAGTGGGTAAAATGGGTATACCCCATAAAGTTTGAAATACAAGTGTCTTGTGAACTTGTTTTGAAAACACTTTATAAACAATGTAAGATGAGAAAACAAGCGGTAGGTAACCTCTATATAATTCTCGCAAAAATCTTTAACGAAGAGATGAAATTTGCCAGCAAGTCTCTCAGTCTTACAGATTTGTTTTACAATTGGAAATTTTGACGATAAAAGAATGAAATGAAATGTGAATCATTTATTTGCAAAATATGTGTGTTAAAAAGTTGTTACAAAGATATTTGAACATACCAACCAACATATTTTACCACTTTGTGGTGTCCAAATATTTAATTAAATTTATAGAAATGAAATATGTATATTAATTAAATATTATATAATTATTATAAAATTATCAGTTAAATCTCAACCTGTTTATATTTTTAATACATATTTTATTTATATTTTAATGAGCTTCATAATTTGTTACAAATAATTTTAAAGGTAGATTCATTTTAATCATATCTACTGTACACTACCAAGGGCCATCGTTTCCAACCCTAATCAGTAAGGAGATTTTTTTATGCTTATTTTATTTATTAAATATTCATATTTATGCTTGTCAGCAAGAAAATCTTTTAAAGTAAAATTATCTTCACGCCCATATCCCTAAGGAGTAGGCCGAGGCACAACCAGGGCATCCCCGACTAGTCGAATACACTAGTCCCACAGTGTGATAGGTGGCAAGCCTATCGCCAACTAGGTACTTACATATCCGATACCGGGCAAATTATAAAAAAAAAATTATTATAAAATTGAAAATATTACTTTTTAAAAAAAAAAATTGTTGTCCAAATCCCGATCCGGGGATCGAGCCCGGGACCTCAAGAACACAAGTCCGACGCTGGACCGCTAGTCCACAGAGGCGATTATATTATAATTAATAGGTATGCGTTTTCTAATAGCAAATCAAATACTTTCTTTCGAAATCTTTTTGTTGAATGTGATCTCAGGTTATTAGGGATTTGGTTATTGGTTATAATACTTATGAATCAGAATCAGAAAAATCTTAATTCACTTGAACCATACATGTGGTAGATATTAGTGCGCGTCGACATTTTTTTTAAACTACCACCTGATCGAAATCGTGGCCACACACTGAGAAGATCCGGCGAAAGAAACTCAGCGGGCTTGTCTTTTTTCAATAATAATAGTTACAATATAAACTAGATAAAAATATAAATTACAATCTTACTTTAACTTAAATAAAAGGTAAAACAAATCACATTACAAATTGTAGTGGGAGATTAAAACCTCTATCCCCAAGCATGTTCATCTTCCAAATACTCTGAGACCGTATAGTAGCCTTTTTGACATAATTTTGCTTTTGTACAATTTTTAAACTTATTTAAAGATAGATCTCTAATACCAATTGGCAGCTTATTGTAAAAACGTATACATTGACCGAAAAAGGATTTACTAATTTTATGGAGACGAGTTTTTTATGCGGCTAGACTATTTTTATTCCTCGTATTAACATCGTGAACATCACGATGTTAATAGATTTTTTTACATACATTGAATTCTCATAAATGTATTGAGAACTGAAGGTTAAAATATTTATTTCTTTGAATTTTTCGCGGAGGGAATCCCTTACTTTAAGCTCTAATAGCTCTTTTCTGTAATACAAATATGGTATTTATATGTGCAGAATTTCCTCAAAGAAGTATCCCATAAGACATTAAACTATGAAAATAGCTAAAATACACTATTCGGGCCTTTTCAACATCTGTTAATGTTCTTATTTTTTTTAATGCAACATGCAATATCAATTATTTTTATAAAAATTTAGTTTTGATTGGGCACACAGTTTTTTACTATTTCTGAATTGTATAATTACTAATATTTAATCATTTGTTTGAAACAAATGATGTTTTTTTTTTATTAATACACATAGTACAACCAAGATATAAGCAAGATAAAGGCCAAATTTTGAACGGCTTAAAAAGTGGTTTGCGTGGTGGTGAATCAATATGCGATTTCCAATTGCAAAATTTATCGACTTTTAGACCTAATAAGTTAGAAAAATCTACTTTATCTATAATAGTATTATTGAAAAGTAAATTAAAGTCGTGGTGCTTCCGCTTTTCCAGGTGATTAGGAGTACGGATTTTTTCAGAAAAACTAATAGGCTGCAGTGTAGGTTTCAAGAATAGTTTCTTCATTTTGCTCCTGCCAGAGCGATAGTCAACTAAAACGTTCAAATCATTAAACAAAAAGCTAATCGTATCTCCAAGTACTCGTATGTTCCAGAACTTCGTGGCATCGTTGTAAATTGTAATCAACCTGTGGTGCTTAGACACAATAAGGGAACGTACCTACCCATACTACGTGACCTATTTTTGAAGATTTCGATCGACCCCTACCTCCCGTCGGTAATCACTCGTAGTATATGCAAAGAACCTTGCCCCCTTCAAAGTTTTTACGTAGTAGTGATAAGTACGATTTTCAATCATTTCTCAGGCAGAAAGTGTAACAAAAGAAAATAATTTGAGTCAAATTTGTGTTTATTAATACACCGTCTATCACAAAAGACTGCTTCATGCTTATACCTAGTTACTAGTAAATTAAATATTATGAAGAAGAAAAACTTATAAAAATACTTATTTCTAGGGTAACTTAGCTTAAAAAACTAATAGTTATTTACTGTTTAATATTATTAATATCCATGTCACACCTCTCACTGAAATTATTCCCAGCGTCAATCCATTCCGATACATTAGTAATCACAGGAGCAGTCGTATCAGGAGTTTCTGCAGAATTGGTCATTTCCTCTATATCGATGGTCTCAACATCTCACCACTCCACGCTTTCTCCCACATCACACAAAACTTGGTGTGGTCTCCTGGAGATAACCCGCAAAGGTCGTACCCGAGACAGATTGTCCTATGCACCACCATGCACATTTTCTTGATAACTGTTCATTGCTTTTTTTGAAGCAAAATAAAGGCCACAAACCGAACAGATTCTTCCGTTGATATCGTCTTTTACAGATGGACAATAAGTATCATAGGGAATGTCTCGAGCCTGTGAGAAATCTGGCCGTAATGTTCGAGTGTACTTCGAAATTTCTATTGGCGAAATCGACTACGTAACAAAAATCTGTCATCCCCCCTCCCTCTCGTGTCTGATCGTAGTATTTTAAAGACCTCCCTCCCCCACCCCCACCCCTAAACGTGTTACGTAGTTTGGGTGCGTCCCCTAAGGCGTTCACCATAAGTGTATCGCCGATGTCCACATTGCGCCCTTCAGAAGCGCTAGTGTACAGCAATTTGTAGTAATTCCCGCTTTTTCATATTGTATTTATTTAATCGCCTTAAATTCGCCTCCGTGGTCTAGCGGTTCAGGTGTTGGACTTGACTGCATGAGGTCCCGGGCTCGAATCCCGGGTCGGGCAACAAAAAGAAAATTTGGATTTTCCAATTTTCTACTAAAAAAAATGTTGCTCGGGATTGGATATGTGCCCGGTTGTCGATAGGCGTGCCACCTATCACATTGTGGGACTTATTCAGTAGCGGATTTAGTAATAGTAGCGCCCTGGGCGTAATTTATACAGCACCCCATACATTTTTTTTAAAGCCATACTAAAAGGTAAATAATATGTAGTGTGCAGGATCCTAAGATGTAAAGACATCTTGGCGCCCTTGGCGGTTGCCCAACCGCGCCATACCTAAACGCCGTCCCTGGACTTAGTGTCTTCGGCTAGTCGTGGGTGCCCTGGTTGTGCCTCTGTCTACTTCTTCGGGGATATGGGCGTGAAGATTCTTTTACTTTACTTTTAAAACTTAGCGCAAATTATACGCAACGGCTATCACTAACGCAACACGTTTGTGTGAGTGAGTAGGACATAATATTATAGGTAAGTAATCAAAAAGGCGGTCTGCGCTAAATATTCTACATTTCGAGTGAGACAATGAATCTTTTTATTGAGCAAGGTGCCTATCTGCACAATAAAATCAATGATAATAGATAGATCGCCTCTGTGGTCCAGCGGTCCAGTTGTTGGACTTGCCTGCATACATACATACATACATACATACATATCTTCACGCCAAGTCCCTTACGTGGTAGGCAGAGAGTATCGAGTGCCAGACCTCACGATCCTGACATACCTGTCTTGCTTCCTTCACATTCATGACCCTTTTCATACAAACACGCCGGTTTCGGAGACTCTTGACACCACCCTCGGATAATATTCGATTGATCTGATCGTGAAATGTCAGCCTTGGTCTCCGCGGGTACCTACATCCATCCACATTCGCATTGTATATCTGCTTTGTCAATCTTTCATCTGTCATTCTTTCCACATGACCGAACCAGCGGAGCATGCCCTTTCGCATTTTAACACCAACACTTTCTTTCAATCCCACTCTTTCTCGGATCTCACTGTTACGAATGCGGTCAGCGAGCGTTACACCACAGATTTTCCGTAGTGCTCTCATTTCGACCGCATTTATCCTACTTTCATGCTCTTTCTGACATACCCAACGCTCGCTTCCATACAATAACGTTGGAATAAGCACAGAATTATGCAAAGCGAGTCTAGCTTTTTGACTCAAAACCTCGCTTTGGAATAGCTTACCCAACGCTCCATTCGCACTATTCCCTGCGCTCACTCTCCTATCTACATCCGTGGTGTACCTTCCATCCCTGCTAAAAGCACAACCAAGTTATACAATTTCATTCACTTGTTCCAGCACTACATCATCAACCAAAACTCTTACATCCGTTCTGGCTACGTCTCTTTCAAACACCATTATTTTGGTTTTCATCGCATTCAAATGTAAGCCCCTTTCTTTACAATCTCCTTCCATAACTGTGACCAGTGTTTGCAGCTCAGATGGTGTAGAGCCCAAAAGTACAGCATCGTCTGCATAAAGCAGGCAGTTCACCACTTGGTCACCCATACGCATTCCCACATTCAATGATCTTAACCTTTGAAGACATTTGTCCAAATATAAGATAAACAAGCGCGCTGACAGCACACAACCCTGCTTGACGCCAATATTAACATCAAACCAAGGCGATATGTTGCCATCCACCCGCACGCATGCTTACAGTCTAAATACATTGACTGCACCGCACGCAGCAGGTACCCGACTATCCCATAATCTGGCAAAATGTCCCAAAGTTCCTTAAGTACAACCCTATCAAACGCTTTTTCGAGATCCACAAAACCGCAGAAAACCCTCTGACTTGCCTGCATGAGGTCCTATGTTCGATTCCCAGGTCGGACAACAAAAAGAAAATTGGGGTTTTCCAATTTTCTAATAAAAAAACACGTTTCTCGGGATTTGATATCTGCCAGGTTGGCGATAGGCTTGCCACCTATCACATTGTAGGACTAAGTGTCTTCGGATTGTTGTGGGTAGACTTGTTATTGCTCGGTCACAATAAGGATCGCTCCGTACTATTTCAGATATTCGAATGTACTAACTAGTTCCGGCTTCTAGTACTGTTAGTTCAGTAGAGTATTACGCTATAAAAAGTTACGTCTTACGATTGTGACATGGGTCACAGAATGAATTACATTTTGATTTTCCTTTGCAGGCTTAGGAATTTCATTGTAAAATCTTTATGAGAAGTTTGGTCTCCATTTGTAGTGTCATTTTTAGAATGGCGTATTTAAAAATCAAAATATTTACAACGATTAGTAGTTTTCCATTTTTTGTTATTTATTTATCTCATATTATAAATGTTAAAAAAAAACATTATGTAAAATGTGTTTGAAATATTTATCAAATTAATTGTAATATTCATCAAACCAATTAGCTATGATTTCTATTTCAATGATACTAAAGGTCAAAATAACATAATTTGTTATTCTCGTTCGATCGATCACATCTTAAACACCTTGTCCAATGGCAGCGCGCGACAAGTACCTAATTCATTCTTCGTATTTATTTTGTTCTTTGTTTATGATTCCGTTCTTAATGAAACATTGCGAACGAGATGTACTAAATGAACGATAAGCATACGGTTACGGAATAGTTCGTTCTAGTTCTGTGAACTGAATTAATTCTTATTAATTCTTAGTAAGTCCATGAACTAAGCAAGCCTAGTTGTGGGTGGCCTGGTTGTGCCTCTGCCTACCTGTTCGGGGATATAGGCGTGAAGATACTTTTTTATGATAAGTAGTTATTTTTGTCACAAAAACCGTTGTATGATCTACGCCAAATACCTATTTTGCTATTCTTACATGTTGTTTTTTTTTTCGCCCATCCCCGCGCCCCGCGTGACTTCGCGTCCTTAGGTACCGCGCTTGTTTGCTTTGACTATAATCTACCACTGTCTCTGTGCTTTGGTGTTATAACATTTAAAAAAAATGAGACATACTTAGGAATTATAGATACATAATAAAATATACAAAATAATCCAGTGTTTTTATTAATTTTTATACTCACAATCTAAATACAGTGTAACTACACAATAAATAAAAAAATCGGTAAATATATAAAAATGCATTAAACCATTACTATTTTGAATAAATTTGTTGTGTACCAAATTAGTATTTTATTGCCAAATTGTTAAAAGTACAATCATTTTTATTTACAAGATGGTGTCTACGTTTACAGGTCTGGCGAAGAAAAATACCTAATCATATACCTTATTAATAAACATAAACTAAAGCAAGAGAAATGTTACGTTGACATAAGAGTCTGTACTGCATTTTAATATAGACTGAAGCACCAGGTTGAACCTTGGAGTAATTTAGTCCATGTTTAGTTATAAGACTGATCCATGTTTAGTAATAAGTTTTATGCGATGAAAAGAGTATAATATTTTATTGTAGTATTGGCAAAAATATGGATGTTATATAAACATTTTTTTAATAACCTCTATCTCATTCATTTCTAGTTTATAAATTCAGATTTCGCTGTCGGAAATTAATAATTATTATAGGAACAAATAATGACACTTACCTACTATCTACTTAATTAGTAGGTAATTAGTTTGATGTTTATTAGAAAAATCAATTACTTTCGTTTTTGAAACTAATGATAGTCTGGTATTATATTTAATTTAGTTTAGTACGTCCTATCAGAAGCCAAGGAAATATTTTGTGTACTAATCATTAAAAAAAAAACAAATAATTCAGTTGTTTTTTCCTAACGAAACCTGCTTGCTTTCATATTTAAATTACTCTAAACTATCTAAAATACGTATAATTATAAGTAAATATGAATCTATACAATGTATGTACAAAGAAGTCTATATACATTAACAGATCTTGATATAAAATATATAATACTATACTACAGTAAGTACATTGAACTAAAACTAGTGGTAAACATCACATAATAAGAGCTAAAGCTTAAAATGAAAGCGTAGTTTATTGTAAATAAAATTAAACATTCATTTCTACGTACAGTCATGTGATAATGATCCTACTCGTCGTAATTGTGACAAGGACGGAGGTAATTAATTACTTTTTCTGCAACCCGATTTGGTATTTAAGACATGACTGACATTCATATAACAGAATTGCAAGCTTCGTAATAATATCCTTCGCTGTACTGAGATAAACACATTACAACATTTTTGTAATGCTTGCACTCATAACTTTTGCCCTCACAAAATCTAAACATGCTCTAAAAATATTAAATACTAGACTACCAGTGACTGTCAGTATAGAAGAATTATTTCGGACAGCAGCTTCAAGTTTGTGTCACCCATGACAGTCATTAAGGAGTTGCTTTTTGAAAAAAGTAACCTGTGTTTGAATTCGGGTCTTTTCACTATATACACATCAAATTTCAGTAAAATCGGACCACCGATTTAGCCGCAAAAGCGGAAAAGACAGACAGACTCGATTTATAATATATGGATTTGTGTGATATATCTAAATTAAATTGAGTTAAAAATAACAGGAGATTGTTTGCACGAAAAATGAGTAGATATTTTTAAGTAAGTATTTTTATAAACAAAAATAGCTTATTGACTTAATAAATTGCATGAAACAATCAAATGCGAATGTGGATGGAAGGTGGATCCGGAAAATAACGTTGGTCCACGATCCTCGATCAAACCGCTTAGGTTTTATCTGAGGATATTTTGAACAGTCACCGAAACCGGCGTGCTTATATAAAAACAGTAATACATATAAAAGAATCCAGGCACGTCTGTAAAATCTGGAACTTGGTACTCCATACTCTCTGCCTGATCGCAAGAGCCTATGCGTGAAGATAAGTAATTTTAAATTGCACTTACCCGAAACAAATAGATCAGATTAATGAAATCGAACGTGTTTACTATCGAGTTATATCTTTAGTAATGTTCATTTTAAAAGATTGTTAAATTGCGTTTCGTTTTCCTAACCCAATGTTCGACATTAGTTCGTTCGCAGGCGGAGAATATGAATAAGTACTACAAATTAAATTGTTATGAGCAAATACAACAGTATGATTCTAAAAGTATTTTTAAATTTGTTTTGTTGTGACTGAGTTTTTATTGGCTTTTATAAAAAAATATTGTTTTAACGTCTTACTTTTAGTTTAACAATAAAAAGCACGATAAATACTATAAATTTAATATAGGTAGGTATACAGAGCCGGCCCTGGCCCTTAAACAGTAGAGTTACTTTTGGATCTCGATTTTATGCAAATTGGAAATTGTAAACGGATAAGTAGGTATGTCATTTTAGGTAACACAATACCAGCAGATTGGATTTGGTTTCAAAAGAATTCAACGAATCCGATAAAATAATTGATTGTTTATTATTTACTTAATATAAGTAAATAGCTAGTATTGACCATACATACATATCTTCACACCAAGTCATAGTGTTCAAGAAAATCGAAAATGACATATCCTATAACAGATGTAAAATAAGCCTTTATTTTGGTAATTCCGCGTAAGCAGTGTAACTTTAGGTAGGGTTGTCGAATGTAAAGAACGTGACAATTTGTATTGTTTCCCGAGCTCTTCCTTTATTCGTGTTCTGGTCGCGGAGGTGGGCGGTGGGAACGTCAGTTAGGCTTGTCACATTCTGTGGTTAACAGTTCCACTGCTTACGCGGAATTAGCAAAATATAAGCTTATTTTACATGTGTTATAATGGATTTCCGCAAAGTAGCGCCTGATTCAATAAAATATATCCTATTCCAATTTCCAGTTTGCACGAAATAGAAATTCATGAGTAGGACAGAGCGCGATTGTGTTGCAGCGTTATTTACGACCAATATTAATAATCTATCTACGGATAGACGTAGCCTTTATAAAGTTTTGTTGCTAAGATATTTTTTATAAATAATTGAAAAATAGCAGTGGTTGTTTGGTAACGGTTATAAAACCTTTTATCTTCGACTACAGTAGTACTGTCCCGGCGGACTTCGTTCCACCCAGTTTGTATTGGAAAAAATAAAATGTTGTTTTTCCTAGTTTCCTCGCCATTTTTCCCTTTTTCTTATCTTTTGAACTTTCCCTGGACTTGACCAAATAATTTAAAACCAAGATCCAAAACCCCATCGGATCTTTGGATTAAATTTTGTACGTAAGAGCCATGCTATCTAGCATTTAGAGCGACCACTACTTTTGGCTCTTGCTCTGCCTCAGGGTCAGCCCACAATACTCAGGTCGGGTCTAAACATCTTTCTGTCTATTGTTAGAGCAAAATTATGATTAAGATTGGTGTTTACTTAATCATAAATGTCGTATTTCGAAAAACAAAGCAACTTCAAATAATTTTTATCTATAAAAAAATGGAAAATTTACCAGCATACAATGTAATATTAGAAAATCACAGCATACAATGAACATTAGAAAATTTATAAATTTAAAAGTCTTTGAAATCATTCGAGGACATCTGTTATTTGAAACGGTAGGCAGGTATAGATTCTGTAGAGGCAATTATTAATAGCTCATTTATTAATACATCAATGTTGTCTCGAAATGAATTATTTAGTGGTACACAAAGTCTTCTCAGAGATAACAAAATATTTAGTACTAATTCTTACCATGTACAACTTCAAAATTACCTAGTAGGTATTTTACAAGAATTAATTAAAATGTCTCTTTAACCATTTTACTGATATATGCAATATTTACAGGCTGATTTATAAAACTTTTTTAAACTTGTTTAAAAATAATTTATACATTTTATCTACGCTCATAACGTGGTTGATTTTTTTTACAAAATGTTTGTAACAGGTCAAATCACAATTTAAAATAAGATAGCATTATAAATCAGCCCATATAAAGGCAAAATACAAAAGGCCTATTTATTAATAAACGCGAAGTTAAAAACAATTTCAATTTGTAAAAGTTACAATTTTGATAATGAGTGATACCTAAACTTGTACATGTTAGAACATTCAAAATAATAAATATTGTAAACTTGACTCTTATTAATTTAAAATTAAATAAAATTACCGAGGCAAAACAATTCAGTTTTGAAAAATCAGCAGCACTTAAAAATTGAACCTAAAAAGAATACGTTAACGTTTCAGTAATGTTTTATGTAGATGAGTTTTATGTTGATGAGTTTTATGCAGATACCTGCTTAATTTGAGTTAGACGATTAGCAAAAAATACCAACTTCGAGCTTATTAACAAGACGAAAAAGTTTAGTTTAAAATCACATTTCACTTTACGCTAGATATTGAATAGTTAGAAGAATCGTCTATCACTCTCTTTGGAGGACGTTAGGAGAGACGGCACTAGGGAGAGGGCGGGAGGCTGTCGTCGCTCTCGAGGTACGTGACGTAGTTGTCCTCTCCGTGTGGCGCGCGAGGCGGCGGCAGGGACGGGATGTCGTAGCCGTGCATCTGTCGAATTTCAACAAATTATAATATGCAATTCTCGTGTCGCAATGCAGTTTCCGTACTCCTCCGAAATTTTACCGATTTTCACCAAATTTTAGATGCATATTCAGTAGGTCTGCTGTCGGCTACTATCTATTTTTCATACTCAAGTGACAAGGGTGACTCTCCCCAATTTTTTTATTGAAATTGCATTAAAAAAATAGCAGAACAACGACTTCCGGGTCAGGTAGTTTTTATATAATAAAGTTATAAATCCAGCACCTATCTCAAAGAATACACAAACGGCGTATATTTTAAACACCTTCAAAATAACTCTTAGTAGTTGTTAATTTCAAGCGAAACGAAGTTCGCCGAGTGGGCTAATGTTCTTATAAAAATTATTTCATGTTCTGTATCTCGGAATATTATGCAACATTGAAATCTAAACTGACTAATTTAATTTAAATAAACCTTGTTTTTAATGTCAAGTTTATCACCTGCTTTGAGAAAATACTATAAATTTTGTATCTAAATGTGTTTAGCTGTTACTATAAAATAATAATATAATTGTAAGTATATGACAGTAATTGTTATTAAACATACCACCTAGCGAAACATCAACAGTAATTTTTATAACATAATTAGACATATTAAAGCACCTGTACTTGCATCTTGCAAGCTTATTTTTTGGATTAGGAAACGTTGCACCTGCACGATTCAGTTAAATCACGTGGAAATGGTTATAAGGTGCACTAAAAGACGCTTGGTTATTATATTTATTGTCTTGGTTATTATACATATTGTATTGACCTACATACGAATGGAATACATTACCTAAAACATATTCTATACTAATGTTATAAACGCGAAAGTCTGTCTAACATTTTCTCTATTTGTTGCTCTGCGACAGTTAAACCACTGAACGGATTTCAATGAAATTTGATAAGCATGTAACTACAAATCCGAGTTCAAATAAAATCTAATTTAAAAAAAATAACCCCAAAGGCCTATAACAGGGGACGAAAGTTTGTATGAAAACCCCTATTTTTGGTCTACGCTGATGAAGTCGAGGGATGAATATATCTCTATTCAGAGGCTAGGAATAGGCAAGGCAGTGGATTCTTAAGCCGGGCGTTCTTGATAGTGATCAACTATTTAACCTATGCCTTTTTCCAAGTTTTCACCAGTAACACTGCAGAAGCCATTATTTGGCTACTTCTTGGTTGGACGTATGCATAATTTCCGCGTATTAAATAGTCACCTGGCTGACAAGTTGCTGGAAGGCGGCAGTATGCTGGGGTCCACGGTCGAGATCAGCGTGCAGCGCGAAGTCCGAGAGCGCCTTCCAGGGCGGCTGGTAGGCGGTGACCTCCAGCGCCAGCGGGCCGCCCGCCTCGTGCCGCACCGGGGAGCCGGCCACCAGCGGCACGCCCAGCGACATGTAGCCCAGCCGCCGCCCCTCCTACCACTCACCACATATTGGCCGGTTACACACGGTTACTATCTTGTATATTTATTTGGCCAATAATGACCCGATTTTGATAGCTCTTTTCAGGAAAATCTCGGAAGAATTCGCTATCTTTAGAATCGGTTTTTGGGCTCAAATAGTCGTTTACTATAGTCTATAGTAAATGATTTCTTATAAGTTCATCAATGAATGCCAACTGAGAGACAAATTTATACATATATATTTCTAGTATAGTATGCAAACAAAGGTCAGTAGTGAACTTACTGCTACCTGCTTATTACTGCGTTATGCTGATTATTCTATATTAGTAATGGCTAGGCTTGGTAAAATAATTTTATTGGTTTAATGATAACCTTATATGTTTATGGCTTTATCATTTAATTATTGCCCGCTGCTGTTACAATATTAGTCATGTAAAGTGGTCGTCATAGTTAGGTATATACCGGTTCGAAAGTTTAAACTTTATATGATAAATACCTAAGTATATTGTCGACGATCAATGGCCATAATGGCTTCAGAGGCAGCCTGCTTACTTTTTATGATTACAATTATAATGAAATAACAAAATTGATCTATCTACAATTCTTATTTGGGCGCATCTGAGCTGTTCCTCGTCTTTGAAAACATAGACGAGTGAAAGTTGTATTTTACAAATACTATTCTTATCCAGAAGATATTTTATACATATTTTAAGCTTAAAAATAAAATCTTCAAATTTTAAATTTCTCCCGAAATCTGGGGAAAATTTGTAAAGGTTTGTCATTATTTCATGTGATATGAATGTTTAAATAAATATACTGTAAATTATATTATCTTATTAATCATATTCATAAGAAACATATTATTATTACGATATAAATACGGCAGCTCAAATGGGGACGATTTAAAAAAAAACTGCTCTATCTTAGTCTGAAAGGTAAAACCAATCGGCTTAAGTCCGCAGTTACATTGAAGGATTTAACTCAATCTTTCTTATTAATAAACATAGTAGGTATTGTATTCTGTATTATAGTGTAATAACCTTACTGCTTACACCAGGTTGAACCTTGGAGTACCTACCTACTTTAGTCTACGTTATTAAAAGTGTATAGGTATAACAAAGTGGGTGCAAGTACGTGATCTATAACTTTTTTTTAAATCAACGCTAGCTTTGGAATCTGTTAGTAGTTGCGTGATTGTGGTTTATAATGTTGACTCGAAACCTTAGAACCTGTGTGGAGTACGTAGTTACTGATGTAGGTACTTAATTAAAATCACGTCGGCATTATACTGAAATACACTCACAATCGCACGGTGCGTGGCCTCACAAATTACTGCTAACTTAATATCGCTTGTACGTGATTTATAATAAAGACAGATGTTCACCTTCTCCTGCTGCATCTGCATCTTCAGCTGCATGGTCTTTTTCTTGTCCTTGCACCGTTTGTTTTGGAACCATACTCGTATCACCCGTGGACTGAGGCCCGTCATCTCCACTAGCTGCTCCTTCATCAGGGCGTCTGGTCTTGGATTCGCTGCGTAACACGTTCTGGAAGATTATTTTATGTTATGTTAAATGGATTGTACCCTAATCATCTACACATCCCATAGTTCATCCTATCACTGTAAAATCCACAGGTATGATGCCACTTTCTTCCTTTGCCCTTCCTACCTCTCGGAGTACAGAGCGAAACAACGGGAGTAGAACAAGATGCTTGCAGTTGCTTTACTTAAGAACTTTAATCTTTGCTTCAATCCCTCAATTTTTTAGAGAAAAACTCCTCCTATGTCGATTAAAAGAGTGACATAGGACGGATTCTGTTTATAGATACTTCTCACTCTGAAGTTAGAAGTATCTATAAAGTGGTACATAAAGTACTTTTTCAGTCATCAAATTTACCATTGATGGTTCGGGTCCTCTAAGTGGAATAGATCATCCACCTCCTTTGCTTGGTAGCTTGTAAGTGGCATAGCCTAACCTATGCCATATAAATGTGGGTCATTACCAAAAAGGCATATGATGGTAAAGTAGCCATATTCACAGGACTATGACGCTCCTATAACATCTATTGTGTCTCTAGGTTACAGTTGCCTATTAAGGGGAGCCGTAAGTTTCTTCACTGTCTTTCACCATAAAATCAACTGAATACGTTTAGCATGCTATGCTATGAACAGTCAAACTTGTGTTTATCGTTCCTTTCACACTTCAGTCCACTTACCTTAGTGTGTGTAGTTGTTTTTCATTGAGTACTGTTCTAACCCGAGTTGGTTTGCCGTCAGCTGCTGCGCCAGGCCGAGCTCTGCCGCTTTTGTGAGATCCAGATTCACTGCCAGAATCTGTAAGGAATATTTTAATTAATGAAGAGGTACAGCTAGAATATGTTTCTCAACAGAAATATGACTAGGATTCCACATAGAGATGACTCCTGTTAAAATGCCTTGTCGGCATTACGGGTACTTGACATACAGATACATAAATATCTTCACGTCACTTCACGGCAAGTCCCTTAAGAAACAGGCAGAGAGTATCGAGTGTCAAATATCTAAACCTGCCTATCTTCCTACACCTTAATTACACTTTCCATACAAACACGCCGGTTTCGAAATCTCTTGACCACCCTCGGATAAAAGCAGAGTGATTTAATCATGGTATGCCAACCTCTATGCCAAAATGCCAGAGTAACCTGCACGATTCTCGTCTCTTTGGCAGATTGCCTTTATTTTTAAAATTTCCGAATCAACCACGCGACCAAGTTATTAACAAAATATGCACCCCTTAATAAAATCATTTAAAATTCCACGTAATCCCTCAGCAAAGACCACCCCAAAGACAAGTGTTAATAGTTAATAAACACATTAGTGCGGTGTCCAGATGGATCAGCGAGGTGTGAAACTGGACATTGTAATCCCTCTGATTACTACCCTTTGGTGTCAGTGTGATAGTAATTGTATGGATGAACAATTTGTTGATTGGTTGTTTAAATTATATGGTATACGGCCTATGGATTATCATACAGTTTTGGTGCAAATATGAACGTATATATATCTAATAATTACTTTGCTATTTGACTAATAAAAGTGGACAGGACAATAAAAAACTGGATGGGTTTAGTACGTATGTACATAGGTATGTATTAATGTAGAGTGTTGCTAGCAGTAACCCCCGAGCATTATACCTAATTAGGTATGTAGCTCTCACGCGGGAAACACATTTAGATATCGGGACAAAAAGTATTCTATCTCATTTTCCTGTCTCCTCATTGTCTTTACACTTAAAATGTTACAAACAAATGTACGTGAAGTGTATGTTTTCTAAAAACTGACAGGACAATGAATAGTCTGGACGAATTTGGATGAAGTACTTATGTTACATATCTATAGATATAGGTACTAATACTGGACGTTGCCCGCAGTGGCGCTTGTGAGCTATGTAGTTCTCACGCTGAAAACAAGTTTAGAGATTGGGACAAAAAAAGCCTATCTCACTCTCCAGCCTTTTAGTCTCCACACATAAAATATATAAAAAAAACCATCTAAAATGCATATTTTATAATAATGACATAATAAAACAAACATAGATATCTAGATATTTTAATCTGGATGTTAATTAAATTATTACAAATCTAAATGTTGATATCGTTGACCATAATATAAGCACATTATTTGCATACATTGGGTATAATGAATTCGTGTAATTTGTCCGGTGGTATTTATTTAATACTTATTAATCACGACCATTGACAGCAGGCCGCAAGAATTGGTAAAGTGGTGACACCAATTCTTCCAACTAGACTGTCCGACTGTACTGGTCATTTCCTTGAAGATCGTAACTTCCTATCATCGAGTACATGCAAAATTGTGACCGACCTAATCAGAATTGATAAAAACAACAGGCACTTGAGATTTCACGCGGCCAAATTAAAGGCGGCGGTGACTTTGTCGGTGTGCATCAAACGGCTGATAATGTACTGTTAAATACAAAATGTTAATTAACATCTTTATTTTTTGGATAGTAGATGCGAAAAAATAAAAAACACACATTTTAAACACCTTATTATTGAGCCATTTTGACGACACAATGCTATAATAATATTAAAATGTACTCATGTGCCATAAGCGGTTTAAAACATGTTTAAATGGAGTTCAGTAGTGTTCACTTGACGAACAAGGAATGAAGGAAAAGGTATGTGGGTTTGAATTCCCTAATTGTCAGAATTTGAATTAGGATTGGCAAACACATTCTTTTGGAATATATCCAATGTACACAAAAGAATTTTCAAGTTTTTATAACAAGCATGTTTGTTTGTTTGTCGGGAACTCAGGTTTACAGCACTGATTGTGACATAATTTTGTATATTGATAGGTGGTGCCTATCAATCTGGTGGTTATTTACAAAGACGCGGTAAACATCTAAAAAATAGTATTTAACATATAAAAAATATAAAACATAAACTCATCCATTGACCGCCTCGTTGGTTGCTCGGTTAGCGTACACGCCTAACTACAGCGAGCAACCGCGAGGCTCGGGTTCGATTCCAAATGGGGTAGGTATTTGTGTGATGAACAGTTAGATGTCTGCATTTCCGGGTTAGGGTGTTTATTAAATTTATTCTGGTATGTATTTAAGTATTTCTATGTATTAGAATCGTTGACTAACACCCATAACACAAGCATCTAATTTGCTTACTTTGGGGTTAGATTCAATTTGTGTAACTTGTCCAGGGACATTTATTTATTTATTTATTTTTATTTATTAATTAATATCATAAATTAGTTTCACTTCAATTTCATCTTAGGAGTTGTATCCTCGGTAGCTCAAATTGTTAGTGCATTCGAGAAACGAAACGCTGTCAAAGGTGAAAATTTCTTCTTTCTTTAAAAGTTCAGAAAATTTAACTTTGATGTAAGTAAATTATACGCTTGCGATATGGGCACTAAAGAAAGACGTATAGAAATACATAGTACATTAATATATGTTATATAATGCGTATGGTACATGCTCAACCAGGGCACCCACGACTAGCCGAAGACACTAAGTCCCACAATGTGATAGGTGGCAAGACTATTGCCACCCGGGCACATATCCAAATCCGGGTAACGTTAACATTATTAGAAAATTGTCTTTTTGTTGCCCACCCGAGGATCAAAACTGGGGACTCAAAACATTATTATATTATAATAATAATGAACCCCTAAACCCCGAAATACCAGATCAAAAATATCCGTGTATGTTTGCAACATAGCTGCCTGCATATGAAATCAAACTCAAATTTTGCAAATAACCGTCATCATGTGACCAATGACCAACAAAGCCGTCATTGGTCACTGCCTTGATCGTATCAATTATAATCTGCCAAATTAATAAACGGATTTCTTGACAGTAAGTATACTTATAAACACCATTGACTTTATTAACCTAACGTCAAACTGAGGCTCGGTTAAACAGTTACGGTAACCTTTCGACCAAAGAGACGGTCATAAAGAATATAGCCAGTGTTGTACGCGAGTGTACCCTAATCAGTATTAAATCACAGTTTGATTATCAATACTCGTTCCCGAATTCTGATAAGTTGATAACTGATAAGCCGGGTCGTTATACATCTAATATGTAGCATGTCATGTAATGTATGACGTAGGGATGTGACGACCCCATTTCTCGCATATCTTTAGACTGCCACGTCAAACATGACCAAGTCATTATCTAGATATCGATTTTAGACAATGTTTAGTTAAACATGTGTCTAATTTTTTTCAATGTCCAATAAATATGTTACCTATCAAAATTCATAATTTACGCTTTTTCATTATATATCTATTACGCTCACTCGGCTTGCACTGTTCGCTTATTGTCGCGCTGCGTGTTATTCTAATCTATATATATATAAAAATCAATTGCTGTTCGTTAGTCTCACTAAAACTCGAAAACGGCTGAATGGATTTGGCTAATTTTGGTTTTTAATTATTTATTCAAGTCCAAGGAAGGTTTAAAATATAATAAAAAGGGAAACACTGCGAGAAAACTAGGAAAAACAAAATTTTCATTTTTCTCATACAAACTGAACGGGTGGAACGAAGTTCGCCGGGACAGCTAGTAACTAATATAATTATAATAATACTATGGTATAAAATAAACTAACCAATTCTAATGCTACTCTTGTTAAGTAAAAATAACTAAAACCGTAAAAGTTACTTAAAATTTAAATGTTTAATGTTGATTATTATTATTTATTGTTAATAAAATAAAATCTGAATAAAAAACATAACTTCAAATAATAATGTAAAAAGACGGCTATTTTGAGAAAATATAGAAATCGCCTTTGTGGTCTAGCGGTCCGGGTGTTGGACTTGACTGCATGAGGTCCCGGGTTCGAATCCCGGGTCGGCTAACAAAAAGAAAATTGGAATTTTCCAATTTTCTAAAAAAAAAATGTTGGTCGGGATTGGAATTGTGCCCGATTGGCGATAAGCTTGCCACCTATCACATTGTGGAACTTAGTATCTTCGGCTAGTCGTAGGTGCCTTGGTTTGTACCTCTGCCTACCTCTTCGAGGATATGGGCGTGAAGATATTTTTTTTTATAGAAAAACAAATAATAGCATAAATATATTTCTATTACAACTGATATAACTAATTTTAATGATTAGGTACTATCCTATAATATAAAATGTGTTGGTTAGCGCATAACTTCCGAACGACTGGACCGATTTAGCTTATTCTTTTATTGTTGTGTTGGTTAATATGAGGTTCTCATGAAGAGAAAAACCGGGAAAGTTGCAGGGAAAATTGAAAAAATAAGACTTTATTATTTCCCATACTGAAGAGGTGAAACGAAGTTCGCTAGAACAGCTAGTGAACAATTAAAATAGAATAATTAGGACTTGTGATCGTTAGGATAAAAAAATCTGGAAGACCATTTTCGGAGCTCCATCTCTAGGAGTTGAAATTTTAGGCGAATTATTTAATATCTAATGCACATTTTGTTCAGTAGGTACCTAATGATGTAGGTACTTGGTAGTGAAATTGTGGTGATATTTTTTGCAGTATTAAAACGTGTATGAAATAATATAGATCTTGATCAAATGCTTTCAAGCTACAAAGATTATCTTCATAATATGCAATAGGTATAGATCATATATCGAGAACAAAATTTTTTTTTATAATATTGGAAGGCAAACAAGCGGACGGATTTCCTGATGGTAAGAAATTAACTCCACCTAGAGACACCAAAGGTGGTAATGGTGCGTTGCCAACCTGAGGCCGGGATGTTAGATCTTGAGCAACCCTCCAAACCGGAACACGTCATGACGTAATGGCGGCAGGAATAGGTGAGACGGTGGTACCAATCCGGATGAGTCGCTGCGAAACTCTACCACCTAGTCAGTTGTCACGGTATTAGTGACGTTAAGCCTATGCTCGCCTTTTACGAGCTGCCTGGCAAGAAGGCAGATGGTCTTATTATACCTATGTACTAAACAGATTTCCACTAAGTAACGTTTGATTATCTAAGTTATTTTAGTAATTTTATTTCGTTTACACTTTTTTTCTAAAAATATGTGGCATTTTATCCCATTTACGGAAAAATATTAAAAATCGATTCCTTTCATCGAAACACATTCTATTAATAATTGATGGTCACAATCCTGATCTCATTGAACATTGATTAACGTCGGTGAGTTATTCTTGTTAATGAAGTATAAATACCACTTACCTGACATAGATCCCAGCTCGTGAGGGTGGTGTGAATTGTTATTACTAAGTGTTGTGTTGTTGTTGCTTTCCGCGTTTCCCGTCGTGGTACCACTCGTGTTGGCACTCTGAAAGAGATGGTTGATGGTCACTGTCGCTCATAACTTAATTATAATATTGATAAGCAAGCAAACAGATTTTATAATGGTAGAACATATCCATTCTACATAGGCCGTTGAGCATTATTAGATACTAGGCACCTACTATTGGTTGTTTGGTTGGTTTTGATGACAGTGGCCGTAATTTTAATGCGAATTCACTAAACTAATTTTAAGTTATCACTATCTCCTTTCAACAATATTAATAGAAAGAGATATCAGATTAGTCTGTACACGGCAATTCTACAGACGTTTAGTCTATTATTCGCAAAAAAATGATTGAAAAGGTCAAAAGATCCGTAAGTCGTTTGCGAGACTCTACTAACAGAATAATCTAGTACTGAATAACTTTTCTAACGGAATAGTACTGACTGACTTTACTAACGGAATAATCCAGTACTGACTGACTTTACTAACGGAATAATCCAGTACTGACTAACGTTATTAACAGAATAATCCAGTACTGACTGAGTTTATTAACAGAATAATCCAGTACTGACTGACTTTATTAACAGAATAATCCAGTACTGACTAACTTTATTAACAGAATAATCCAGTACTGACTGACTTTACTAACGGAATAATCCAGTACTGACTAACTTTATTAACTTAATTAATTAAAAAGTTGAAGCGTAGTTTTCTCTCAAATATGGATACATATACTTTAGAAGCAACATTGCACATGTTGTTTCTTCGCAACATTTTCAGAAGGCACAGATCACAGTAGAGCGGCTGCAAATGTAACGGCAACACACAGCTTACACGCTTACACAAGCTTCACTACTATAGAGCTGTTGTCGCCTCAAACTTAAAAATACAATACAGTATTTAAGACGGTATTATTCCTTACTTTTTCTAATACGTCGTGGTCTTCCCTACAATATAATGCACCTCCTTCTCTTAACGCGAATTCGTCCCCTGTAACAAAAACAAGTTACCTATAAATTTAGGTGAAAAGATTTCCACGTATCTCCTTTGCATAGAATAGACCTGCCTGCTTTACCTGACAGCTCGTAAGAGTAATGTAATGGACACCAAGGAGACCACTGGTGGTAGAGTGCTATGCAAAAACTTGCCACAAATCATACTTAGTCCTGCAGACTCAATGACAGTGTTTGAAGTATATTCACGCTCATATCCCTGAAAGGGTTGGCAGAGGCACAATCAAGGCACCCACGACTAGCCAACGACACTTAAGTCCCACGATGTGATAGGTGGCACTGGCAAGCATATCGCCCACCGGACACGCATCCAATCCCGGCCAACTTCATCTTTAATAAAAAATTAAAAATACTCATCTATAATATAGAAATGAATTGCTAAATGTGTTGGTAAGCGCATAACTTCCGATCGACTGAACCGATTATGATAATTATTTCTTTGTTGTGTTAGTTATTGTCAGAAGTTCTTATGAAGAGAAAAACCTGGAAAATGCAGGTAAAATTGAAATAAAAAATACTTTACTTTTCCCATACAAACTGAATGGGTGTAACGAAGTTCGCCGAGACAGCTAGTTTTCTAATATATTTTAATGCCCGACCCGGGGATTGAACAGTCAAGTCCGACGCCAGACAGTGTTGGATATTGTCGTATTCGGGTCCAAAGGGTGGGTAGCCAATAGAATTAGGTCTAACTGGCCACAGGACAGCGACCCATCTATAACATCTAGGTACAATGGAATAGGCTACGGTCGTCTCTTACCCATGGGAAGGGAAGCCGTTAGTTTACAAAACAAATTAGCTTGATATGTGTATAATGTACTCGTACATTAGTTAAACAAGATTTTATTTTATCTGTCGGTATTTATATTTAGTGAACAGTTTTTTGTGTTATAAGATAGTGACTACAAAAGGCGTCTCCCTTTTATAGTAATAGACAAAAGTCACCTGTGGACACCGTAGATGTTACTGGTGTGTCTGTGGCTTATGGTCTGGTCTTAGACCTGATGTGCCATTAGAACGATTACTCTACATTACAGCATGTTACACGACAATGGTATCAGGGACAGAAATAGGCAAAAGCGGTGGTACCAATTCGGTAGAGCTGTTCCTGCATCCTGATGAAATAATCCAGTAATTAAAAGCACGCGATGGAGTCGCCACGTCTCGAAGTCAAGAGGTTCCTTCAAATATGCATAATATAAATGAATTGTGTATATTTGTTTTAGGAATATTAGCAATTTTGCAGAACTCGCTTTTCAGGTCAAAATATGGCCAATTTATTAGCATCAGTCGTATTACAAAATGGACTTTT
>NJDC01001479.1:37110-50096 GCA_002245475.1 Calephelis virginiensis
CACTAGTACACAGACAATTGTAAAAATAAGTGCCAAGTGTAAAAAATCTGTGCGGTTGTCGGTTCCGAAAATTAGTGAAAGTGAAATTAGTGATTGTTAATTTTAACTGTGGCACAAAGTGGTATAACCCAATCCATCTAGAGACATTAAGTTACATATGGACATTATGGTTTAGTTCTTTACATCATATATCTCATTTCATTTGTTTACATGTTACATTTAGTATCCTTTTCCCTGAGTCCCAGGATGTACAAAGTACAGTAATAATTAGGTCAAACGTGCTGAACGCAATATTTTGCGTCAGCATTTCACTTTCGACATTATGACATTTTTATTAGTAATAAATCAGTGTAAAAACAGCACTCGTTGGGTTTGGTATATCATCCCTTCTCACCTTGTATAGACACACTATACAATCAGTATGTTAGCTGTATCGATCGAATTACAAAATCGTTTTACTGTATGTTACTGTATAAACTGTAAGCTACTGTAACAATCTGCAATTAACTTACCTGGTATAAGTTGTCTCGCGCAAGCGCAACACCGAAAACAGTCTATGTGGTAGATTTTCGTTTTCGCTCGCATGACGAAATCGTTTTTACTAAACGACGCTCCACATTTGTCGCATTTTGTACCAAATAACCTGATAACAAAATAGTTTTATTCGTACTTTTCACATTACATTTTTACCAACTTAAAATAAAGATCAATAATCGCCTCTGTGGTCTAGCGGTTCAGTTGTTGGACTCGGCTGCATGAGGTCCCGGGTTCGAATCCCGGGTCGGGCAACAAAAAGAAAATTGGGTTTTTCCAATTTTCTAATAAAAAAAATATTGCTCGGGATAGGATATGTGCCCGGTAGGCGATAGGCTTGCCACCTATCACATTGCGGGACTTAGTGTCTTCGGCTAGTCGTGGGTGCCCTGGTTGTGCCTCTGCCTACCTCTTCGGGGATATGGGCGTGAAGATACTTTTTTTTCAAATAAAGAGGTCATATATTAAATTTTTTTTGTATGTTTGATACGCGATTACTCCAAAGTCCATTATGCATGATCCATGATGCCTCTTTTGACTACGTCGTTGATCGAGGGGTTAAGCATAAACGTCTAGGCCTAATGCGACTAACGGTGTGCGTCGGAATTGATTCAGGACGAAGGCATGACTCTATACCTATATGGGTGTCAACTTATTCCAGTAAATATACATACCTATAAGTATTTATATTTGTTAGTATCGTTGTCTAAAACCCATAACACGGACATATCCATGATGCGCTTACTTTAGGGTTATATCAATTTGTGTAATCAATAATTAATATATGATTTATTAATTATTTAATGTATATATAATTTAATTAATTATTTAATACTATATCTAATCTAAACAGCGCTACGTCACTACTTTTACTTACTATCTGACAGTGGCTAGGTTCAAAACGTATAAACAAATCATCAAATACCTACTGTTCTAGTAATATTTTTGAGTCGAAATATTATCACCACACAGTATAAAAGAACGTCGCTTCCTCTATCCCTATGTCTCTTTTTATGCTTAAATCTTTAAAACTGCGGAACGGATTTTGATGTGGTTTTTTTAACAGGTAAAGTGATTGAAGAGGAAGGTATAACCGTTCGAAGCCGGGGCAACCGCTAGTTTATTAATATAATATTACGATGACGACTTAAAGCAGTATTATTTTTATAATACAGCGTGTCAACGCTAAACCATCTTTGTACACACTATGAAGTAAGTAAGCATCCTCTAAGCAGTATTAATATAATATTGCATTATGACGTCACTGTAGACTAAGGTATCTAGTACTTAGCGAATGCTAGTTATATACAAATCTTAACACTAGCAACCCAGACGAGACAAACGAAGCACGTACCTATTTAAAATGCCACCTAAAACCACCCTTCAATAGGTAGACAAAGCTTTTAGCTAGATTGCCGGGGGTGAAACGGGTGTATCTCATTCGCTAAGTGCCGGTCAATAACCTCCCGAGGGCTGTTTTCAAAATATACTTAGGGGTTTTAGGGGTTTTCATCGCATTTTCCCTCGTTTCCGCTTGGTGAGCAGAGGTTTAAGGAAAAATTTGTCGATGCGATAGACAGGTGCAATTGTTTTTAAAAGAACGTAAATAGGTAAATGTTGTAGGTACACTTTTCATCATTTGCGTTTGGTGTCACTCCAACCAATTAAAAATATATAAATACACATGTAATGTTTCTCTTTCCAATTTTTAGTTTCATAAAATACCCCTACCGTAAAGAGTTAGGTATAATCAAAGACAATAAAACATTATGTACATGTTGTCGTCCAACGGTTAAAATTCGACCACAATAAATTTAAATATGTTTTTGATCCGAACGCCATCTTCATTTGTCAAGATCAACTAGGTACTTTGTTCAACAAGCTTTATTATCTTCAATCGTTATCATCAATATATTTACTTGTGTTTGTCAAATGCATGGTACTGTGGGTAATGTTTTTTTATTGATTTAATGCACTTTATAAGCATGATTATGAAACAATATAAGCGTTATGCACTTCTCTTACACATAAACTATAAGTGTGCCAAATTTCATACTCCTCCGTTTCGTAAGAATGGGTCGAAAGTTTTTGCTTCACCTACTTATTAATATTAATATTATGTAGGAGCTTGACAGGCAAAAGCTTAGCGATGGCAAAAAGCAGACGATAATTGTTCAATAATTGCTAATTCTTGTAACCAGTAAAAACACTATCTTTATTAGGTATTTAATTTACAAAATATAGAAATAGATAGCTGATTAATAGAAGAAGGCGTTACTTTGCGGAAATCCATACTTAAATCTAAATAAAATTATTAAATTAGCAATTTTCCGCCAAAAAATTTTTTTGCCGGAAAATTGCTAAATAAATAATTTTATTTAGATTTAAGATAGCTGATTGTTGATTTTTGTATAATCGCGTGCGATTTCACGTTAGCATCTTTCGCACTAAAAAAGATATATTTTTTAAATGCCTAATGTGTTGCCAAACTCGCGGTTTTTATAACTTAAACGGGCTTTGAGGGCCGAATAGACTGCTCAGCCCGAGACATCATTATTTAGATGGATTGGACTGTTTCCGGCAAGAGCAACAAGGGCTGTCTCCCGTGAGACCATACCTAGACTTGGTGCTGCGTTCTGGTTACTGGGTGGACTTGATGGAGAAGTAGTGCTCGTCGCTCTGCATTAGGCACCCGTTGTCAAAGAGATCTTCGTCGCCAAGACCGGCGGCGATGGTGTAGTGTAGTGTCCTTGTGAGTTCGTGTTTGTGCTGGGAGGGAGGCTTGCGTTTGCCGCAGTTATTGGATCCGAAGGATCCGATAGGACGTGACGGGGTCTTCTAAATTTGGTGGGCACGTTCGCGGCCGGTGTGTAGTCAGTCACACGCGGGTGCTAACACTTGGTTCTGGTGGGCAGCCGTTATTTTAAAGTATCGTTCCGATAACTCTTTGAAATGCTAAAAGAAGATAATATTCTTACATCGTGTGCAGTGTACTTTGACCTAACAGGTTTGCTATAGCACAAGTATTACCCATTTTACAATGTGCACTAAATAAATAATTGTAAATAATAGTCATTATACAAATATAATATGGCCAGTTATAGTGACTTTTTGAAGTGAAACTTTTTTATGGACGCTTGAGAGAAGTTTGCCGCCACGTTTAACCTCTAATTACGATCCACAAAATAAATAAATAGATTCTATACTACTTATCGTCGGTGCTTGGTGGAATTCCATTCTTGATGCAATTTATTTAGAAACACTTGTACTTTCCACAATATATTCTATTATTTTTTATTATATATAGCCCCGATGATGCTTGTATAGCGAAACCGGTTGGCTAAACCATAAAAATAAAAAATACTAAAATATATTGTGGAAAGTACAAGTGTTTCTAAATAAATTGCATAAAAAAAAATACATGTATGTTATCGCCGGATTTCATACTGCGTTCTTCGTGATTTTTGTTTCATCGTTCGGTATCTTTAAACTTTTTTGATGTGAGATAGTGGGAGAGTATGGAAGAAAATTAGAGGACCAACCAAGAATATTTAAATCCTAACGTTGATCTCAGCATCAATTTTGGAAAAATTATTAAAACGTATTGTTTTTAATTAGTGTCACTTCATGTGTTTAAGCTGTCTATACACGCTTCATTAAATTTTTTAGTGATTTTGGTTGCCAAAATCTGTGTTAAGGATCGGGCCAGGACAGACACGACCTTCAGTGATAAGGAGCAGTCCTTTAGAGAAAGGCGTGATGGTATTTGTTTAGTGCTGTAACCAAACACAGCACGACATGAATACATCTGCGACTAGACAGACAGACAGCAGCTGTGGATACAGACCACACAAGGCGATATCCGATATACTTACATACATATGCGAAATATCTCTGCCTGTTTATAAATACGGCTCATCAGTGACAGTCTTAACAAAAGAAATTACGACATTTACTGGGAGGATGATTCAAATACAATGTCGCTGTCATAATGTCAGTGCCTGCCAGTTTCCTGTTACTAACACCTAGTTTTATGTAGGCACCGTACCGCCATCCATCATTTTACATGTTTATAGTATCCATACGGCCGCACTCATTGTAAAATTGCGAAACTCTCTCTATCTGTTTCACGGCATATTTATAGATAATTATTATGGACTCCATTCCATAGGCGACGGTTGGACAGTCTAACAATCTGGAAAGCCCTCAGCTTCTTCGCTATTTAGTAACATAAAAATTTTAATAACTAGATTATTCTAGCAGGCGATCGTCACATTCTAACTACTAACGTACTTGATTAGTGATTACTCAGACCCGAACAACGATAAAGTATTTTTCTAAAACCGGTATTTTAATTTCAATACCACAGTATGCAAATTGTGTCCGTTGTAATACTTTGACATTTTAAATAATTACAACCAATTAACATTTTAACATAGTCGTGGTCTAGATATCGGTAATAGTAATAATAAAAATGGGAAAGT
This sequence comes from Calephelis virginiensis, assembly GCA_002245475.1. Classification (NCBI taxonomy): domain Eukaryota; kingdom Metazoa; phylum Arthropoda; class Insecta; order Lepidoptera; family Riodinidae; genus Calephelis; species Calephelis virginiensis. The sequence continues at coordinate 42,129 of NJDC01001479.1, forward strand.
ATGTATGTTATTTAGTCTTCGTTGTTGGCCCTTGGTGATAAAAGTCACTTGTACATTTTCGTAGGTACTATTTTATTTTTGCCTTTAAACATCTTAAGGAATAAGGGTTAAGGGGCCATGTATACTAAAATACGTCAGCAATATACTGTTTTTTTCATACAAAGCAATTATGGATTTTGGCGACAAAAATACACAAGATTAAAATTAATATGCTTTATAAGACTAGTGTTTCCAAAACACGATTCATTTCACTTTGCTTGATAGAAAAAAATATAAAAATAAACCATTTTTTTATTTGAAAGCAAAACCCATATATCTACTTCAATTATGAAAATATCGATACCAGATTTAACATAAACATAGATAAGTATTATACCTAAAAGATAACTGTTTCAGTTTTTATATATTTTTTTCAAATTACTTAGTGTCAAAAATAGTGATTGGGCGCTTAAGACATTTACTTTAGAGCGCAATATTTCATAGTAATCATGGAACGGGGGAGTGCGCTGATTGGCTCTTCTGGCTGGCGGGCCTTAACTACAAAATTTACTTTTTTATGACATAGCAGGCCATCATGCAGACGGATTTCGTGATGGAAATAAATTCACGCCACCTAGAGACACCAAAGGTGGTTGCCAAGTTGAGGCCGGGATGTTAGGCCTGGAGTAGAAATAAGTTTACCGGTTACCTTACCCTCCCGAACCGGAACACCTTAACGGCAAGCGCTGACGTTATGATAGCAGGAGTAAGTAAGGTGGTAGTGCCAATCCGGGCGAGTCGTATGGGCCGATTTCAAGGTTCTTAGCTAAGTAGGTAGATACATTACAGGTTTTGTCTGTGTATATCGATTATTTTCTAATTTATTACTATTTCGTTCTGGTTTTTGCGAGTTATAGGTACCTAACAAACCGCGAAAATAGCTTAAGTATATATTAAAATATCTTCGTACGTCGCAGTACGCCCGAACGGGTATGTAAAGGCACTCACGACTAGCCAAAAATACTAAGTCCCACAGTGTGATAAGATATGGTAAGGGCAAAAATTGGAAAAATACATAAAAACAAAAATACAATTGTAAAAATCGCTTTAGCAATATGCGTGCGAAGCCGCGATAACTACTAGTTTCAAATAATTATAATAGCCAATTAACATTTTAGCATAAAATGTACGAATCAGTTATAATTTATGTTTGGAACATTTATTTATTACTTTAATCAAACAAATGTCTGAATATTTAATGCTATGTGTGTATTTCAATCGGCTTTTGTTTGAGGTTGTTCACATATATGTATGTTACTTGTGAACTTGCTGTTCCTGTCAACTGGATCTCTCAAATCTAATTGGTACTATCGACAACGCAACTGCTAGAGGTGGCTCGTTGTCTGGTGGTATGATTGTCCAACTAATGTGCAAATTTATACACTCAGACAGGAACACCACAATGCCAAACACTGTCAGGCGCTAACAATAGGTTAGGCGATAGACTTGGCAAAGTGGCTACACAGCACTCTACTATTCAAAATTGAAACGGACATTTTTTTACCGCGCTTCAAAATCAAGCTTAAGAGGCGAGTAGGTACAGGCTAAATGTCATTACCAACACTAGATCACTGTTGCTCCAGAGTTGTGCAGAAACTTGGATATGGTAGAGGCCTTATCTATTCGTGCCGCCATAATGACTAAATTTGAAATTCTCTCCTATATATGGCATATGGTAATGGTGCGTTGCCAACCTAAGGCCGGGATAACAGGCCTCGAGCGAAAGTAAGTATACCGGTTACCTCACCCTCCGAACCGGAACACGTCAACATGAAGCGCTGACGTCATGGCGGCAAGAATAAGCAAGGCGGTGGTACCAATCCGGGCGAGTCGCTGCGAAACTCTACCACCTAGTAGGATGTCACGGTGTTAGTGTCAGTAAGCCTGTATTCGCCTTTTACGAGCTGCCTGGCAGAAAGGCTAATGGTTTATTCCGCAAAGGAGCCTGGCTCAAATATCAATACGTGGAAATCTTGCACAATAGGCCTAACATCCCGGTCGCAGGACAGCAATGCACCAGCAACATTTGTGGTGTCTATAGGCCAAGGTTTCTCACCTTACTTTCTTTCTGATTCTCACCATCAGAAGAATTACACTCACATGAAACAAAAAGTTGAAATAAAAAAGCGTGAATAGGTAAGTATTTTTAATTGTCGACGCAAAACTCGAATAAATCAGTGAAGCGGCTTACCCTTGAAAGTGTAACACACAGACTAGCATTTATAATCTTTATATGTATAAAATAAAACCCCAATTCGCGTGAACACCTGAACGGAGGGACCATCTCTGCTAACTCTTGGTTTGTTACGTTGGTTAAACATATAAATAATCTACAGTCAGGAGGTAAACTACGAAGAAAAACCCGGGAAAATAGCTGGGAAAATATGATAAACATATTTATTTTCATACCCACAGACAGTAGCTTTCCTGTCAAGCTATACGAAGCGTAATAGGTAATAGGTAATATGAAATATTTTTCCCACTTTTCACTTTGCAACTTGGGATTAACGTAAATTTCTTGGAAGTAATAAAAACAACACTCTGGTCAATATTCAGAAATTAACTTGGCGTTGTCGACATGTTCGGACATGAACAAAGCCCTGCCATATATCGATACTGTGTACATAGTTCAGTTATGATTGACGCCGTAACGAGATCCGCACTGACTATATCCGGTTCCGTTAATTGGGGGTGAAGTCGCACCAAATTAGTAGCTTCAGTTTACATTTAACAATTAATCCATAACTAGCACAGTATTCTAACTAGTACACGTGTCTCGTGTTTGTATTTTAATCGACTTTAAAAAAAGGAGATTATATGTATGTTCGATGCCTGTATTTTTTCACGTAGGTTAGTCGATTTTTTTATTATTTGTGAACTTGCCCGTGTTGGTCCAGGCTCTTTTGTAGAATAGACCATCTGCCTTCCTTGCCAGGCAGCTCATAGAAGGCGAGAATAGGCTCACCGTCACTAACACCGTGACATCTGACTAGGTGGTAGAGTTTAGCAGCAACTCGCCCGGATTGGTACCACCGTCTTACCTATTTCTGCCGATATAACGTCATGAGGTGTTCCGGTTCGGAGGGTAAGGTAGCCGGGAAACTTACTTTTGTTCGAGGCCTAACATCCCGGCATTAGGTTGGCAACGCACCATTACCACCTTCGGTGTCTCTAGGCGGCGTGAATTTTTTAACATCAGGAAATCCTTCTGCTTTTTTAATAATTATTAGTATAATATGTAGGTATTTTACAAATCTAAAGATACGAGTACTATAGACCAGTGGTTCCCAAAGTTGTTTAGGCTAAAACCCATCTAAAAAAAGTTCCCAAACTCGGGACCCACCTCTAGGACATTTAACTGTCACCAATATGAATACATACATACATATCTTCACGCCAAGTCCCTTACGGGGTAGGCAGAGAGTATCGAGTGCCAGACCTCACGATCCTGACAAACCTGTCTTGCTTCCTTCACATTCATAACCCTTTTCATACAATCACGCCGGTTTCGGAGACTCTTGACACCACCCTCGGATAATATCCGATTGATCTGATCGTGAAATGTCAGCCTTGGTCTCCGCGGGTACCTACATCCATCCACATTCGCATTGTATATCTGCTTTGTCAATCTTTCATCTGTCATTCTTTCCACATGACCGAACCAGCGGAGCATGCCCTTTCGCATTTTAACACCAACACTTTCTTTCAATCCCACTCTTTCTCGGATCTCACTGTTACGAATGCGGTCAGCGAGCGTTACACCACAGATTTTCCGTAGTGCTCTCATTTCGACCGCATTTATCCTACTTTCATGCTCTTTCTGACATACCCAACTCTCGCTTCCATACAATAACGTTGGAATAAGCACAGAATTATGCAAAGCGAGTCTAGCTTTTTGACTCCAAACCAATATGAATAAATTAGAAGAATTGAATTGTCGGTCGTGTGGTGCGTTATCGATAGGGCGGTGTCTTATTCTACCGGCAGGGCCCACTCAATATTCTTTTGCGACCCACATTTTGGGAAGCCCTGCTATAGACTATAATAAGAGGTAGACAAATCATCAATAGTGACATTAATTGTCAATGACATCAATTGTGTCCATAATGTTCTTCGGTTGAACATGTAAGTTTAGTTGAGACTTTTGTGCAATCATTCAGTTAGAAATATTTAAGATTTACCTAGAAATGTAGGTCTCATGACAAAGCTACAAGTTAGGTACAAGAATGTACTCATAGTAGAGAACGAAATATTACCTAATATCAATGCTTGTATTGTTACTGGCTTCCATCAAAGTGCCCATGGTTTGTAGAGCTTGTAGAGCTTGCATGTTTTGAGTTATAAAACAAAGTCAACACGAAAAAGCTTCAAGGGTCTGGGGTAACATAATATAATTGGTGATGTAGTATTAGTTACTATATATAACCCAAGAACGGCTATACAGTTTTGGTTAGAAATAGCTTAGAAACAAGAGGAGGCCATAGTTTACATTTTATCCCGCTCAATAGCGAGGAAACTAGAACTAGCTAAAAGTAAGCAAATTATATGGTTGTGTTATGGGTGTTAGTCAACGATTCAAATACGTAGAAATACTTAAATAGATACCAAAACAAATTTAATAAACACCCAGACCCGGAAATACAGACATCTAAATGTTCATCACACAAATGCCTGCCCCCGTCGAGAATCAAACCCGAGCCTCGCGGTTGGTCAGTGTAGTTAGGCGTGTACGCTAGCTACTCGACTAACGAGGCGGTTAACTTTGCGGTTTTGATAGATGTTTATACTATAGAAACAAAGCCCTGCCATATATTGACGGTATGTGTACAAAGTGCAGCTGCGATTGACACGGTAACTGGAGTCGCGTGGACGGTGTTCGGTTCCGCTAATTGAGGGACGGAGTCGCGCCAAATTAACAGCTTCAGCTTACCTTTTTAAGAGGAAGTGTGAGTAGAGCTCTGTCTATACAAACATGTTTGCCTGTTGTCGCCCCAGACAGTGACACCAGAGAAAATATTTGTTTACCTCAAATTTAAGATTAATTGCAAACTTAACTCAATACTATGACTATTAATATTAATTGCACCATTTTTAACAAATACTTTAATTTTATAACATCCCTATTAGTAATACACAATAATACAATAATATAATATTACCATATAATAATATAACACTTCGTTAAAAACTTTATGCAGGTATGCATATAAAGCTATAGGTAGCGTAGCAATATGTTATTGATTTTTCAATCAAAATAATTTTAAAGTGGTTTTAACTTTAATCATATCTAGCGTAAGTTACTGAAAGATACCGTTTCTAAACCTGACGAGTTAGGAAAAGATACAACAAAACAAACTCCCAATAACCTTGTATTATTCCCATGTTGTTAAACGTCCACTTATGAAAGCAACTTTACAGCATAAGTAGGTATAACTTGATAGTTTATAGCATAGTCTATCTTCGATTACAATTAGTTTTATTGCAGTAACATCGTTTTAAGAGATTAGGGTAATTCCCTGAACTACATAACCTACCTATAGGGAAATAAGATGAGTTACATATACGTTATAAAAAGGTATTATCTAAATGTATACTAGAGCCTCAGAAACAAGGATCGTCAAAATATATTAAACAGTCTTCTAATAAATGTAAAGCCTCATGGGATATCATTAAAGTACATTTTAAAATAAAATGTCTAAAGAAGAAATAGAACAAGTAAAAATAAATAACTCGGTATATACTGATGCTCAAGAAATGTGTAATCGTTTCAATGAATTCTTTATAAATCAGACTAAATCTTGTTATACAAGTCAGGCTTATTCTACAAATAGCATAAAGTCTCATAATTTGTCTAATTATAGTAAAACTATATTTTTGACCCCAGTTGATGAGCATGATTTAGTTAAGGTTATACATAATTTGAAAAACACCAGAGCAACTGGCTATGACAACATAAGTACAATAATATTAAAGAATGTTGCCACTGTGATATCAAAATCTCTTTGTTATATATTAATTTATCATTTGTAGAAGGGAAATTAGACTGAGAGATTATAAGCCTTCGGCTTCAGCTTCTGCCGAAAGTTGTGACGATTGCCGATTAATCGGCTTCGGCTTCTGCTACGGCCAAAAATAGACCTTCGGTCGGACACTAAAAATTTGTGTTAATAATTCAGCTTTTTACATTGATGATGGCATATGGTGTATTACAGATGCAAGGCTTTTTTTTTCGGTTTTAGCACATTTGACAGCAAACAAGCATGCGGGTCCTCAGAGATAATCATATCACCCGGCTTCCATAGGTGACCTCCGGACCTAAACATGACACTATCATTATGGTGGCAGAAATACGTAAGGAGGTGGATCCCTAGCCGGACAATAAGCTAGACATTACTTTATCAACTAGTTGGTAATGACCGATTCAGTCTTTGCTCGCCACTTCCGAACAGCTAAGCATGACGGCAGATAGTCTATTCTGCTCAGACACCCCGAAGTATGGACCTACACGGGAGAAAATGTTGTTTTCGTATTTTTAACAGCGCTCATATTGTAAACATCATAAATATTATAAAATTGAACGCAGCTAATTGAAAAGTCCGTTTCCGATATCCGGATTTGTAAATCTTTCGTAAAAATATTTCAGGATGTTTATCCTGGAGGATATTTGATATGTAAACATGGCTTCCGTGAAATTATCCCACATTCATTAATTAACATTTACAACAAAAATGAATGAAGCTGGGCCGAGGTGCTACTGTAGAATATCAACATATAAAAAATAAAAATCAGTTGTTGTTAGTTAGTCTCGCTAAAACTCGAGAACCGCTGAACCGATTTGGCTAACTTTGGTTTTAAATTAATTGTTCAAGTGCAGGGAAGATTTAAAAGAAATCGGCAAAAACTGCGAGGAAACTAGGAAAAACAACATTTTATTGCCTCTGTGGTCTAGCGGTCCAGGTATCGAACTTGACTTCTTGAGCTCCCGGGTTCGAATCCCGGGTCGGGTTACAAAAAGTAAATTCGGTTTTTCCAATTTTCTAATAAAAAAAATGTTCTCGGGTTGGCGATAGGCTTGCCACCCAGATATGATATTGTGGGACTTAGTGACTTCGGCTCGTCGTGGGTGCCCTGGTTGCGCATCTGCCTACCTCTTTGGGGATAAGTTGGCCGGGACAGCTATTTAAATAAATTTTTATAGTATTGAAATACAAAAAAGGCGGGTTTTACTGACTCAAGGATATATAGTTTAAGTATGCTTTAATGTAAAAAGTATCTACATGTTTTAGTAGATTTTTCGATTTAATACGAGTAAATGTAGGTACCTACCTACTAAATAAAATTGAGACCCACTTGAAAGGTTCTCCTTTACGTGCTTTTAGGTGTGTTATTCTTTAAGGGTTAGGAGGTAAAAATTTAGTTAAGAAATTTTCCACACAGCACCGGCCACAAAAACGTTTTCCTAAATTATTCGATTTAAATTTCGAAACAATACTCAACCGCTTTTTTCTTTCTTGTATGTATTTCTTTCAAACAAAGGAATTTCTTATGATTTTTTATATTAATTGTTTATAGGTACATTAATATTCATATGCCTATCAATAAAGGCACATCGTGTTTTACTTTTACCTATTCTTATGGTTAAAAATGCATGTGGCAGTATAGAAGGAATACGTGATTTTGAGTGGGGTTGTTGTTATTTCTTAGAATCTTTTATAGTTCCTTGCTCTAGAAGTTCACTGAAATAAATATTTAAAACGCATTAGAGGAATTATGAAAGCGTCGCGTCGCTTTCGAATGATCCCACGAGTCACGTCTAATAATTAAGATATTAGGTAGTAAAAACAAATAGTACGCACATTAGAAAAATGTAATCCTATAGCTTTTCCGTTCGAAGCGGAAATAAACATACCATAGACATATCGGATTCCC
>NJDC01001479.1:50946-86919 GCA_002245475.1 Calephelis virginiensis
AATTGTGACCAACGGTTGTTTGTTAGCATTTTGTGTTCGTTTATTGTCTTTAAACAATTAGCAAGAGATATTGTGTAAGTTTGTAAGGTATCAGGTAGGTATGTTTTTTTGAAAAAAAAAACTAATTTCCGACAGTGAAGACGAAGAATTTAAAGGTTGAAGGTCAAAATAGGATCACTTTAATTGTTGCGATGACGAATACTTAAGATTTCGTTTATCAAAGGTAGCAGTCTATTCTCCGTTGGTACAAATTAAATGTCACTTGGAATATACATATTATAAGGTCATTTTAACATAGGATTTCATATTCTTAGACAGTTTCCACTTTCAGGCGAGTAGGAGACTACACAAAAACATTTTAATTATAAACTAACTAAATATTTAAGTATTGAGTAATAATAATAATAGTCATTAAATCACCAAACAAAATAAAACATAGAGCAGTACATGATCTCACAAGTCGGTTCAAATTCTAATCATTAACGATTACTGACATTAATTCACAACGGTCAAGCAAGAAATGACGTATGATAAACCTACTAAAGTAAAATATACGCTAATGGGCCGTAATGCTTATAAGGAATAGAGTACATACTTTGGCCGTATTATACGCTAGAAGATGCTACAGATCTTCATGATCACAGATGATGACAGATCCATCAGAAGAGACACAAAGCAAAACGTTATTCTACAGAATAGTTAATCCAAGAATTGATACACGGAGAATAGAGCTTGTGAAACGTAAGTTGATTTATGCGAGAGTAAATGTAAGGGACAACTTTATTACTGGTATAGCTATTCTCAGATTAAGACGATGTTGGTGAAATTGGGCCTTAGTCAACGATTCTAATACATAGAAATACTTAAATAGATATCAGAATAAATTTAATAAACACCCAGACACGGAAATTGAAAGAGACATTTAAATGTTTATCACACAAATGCCTGCCCCCGTCGGGAATCGAACATGAGCCTCGCGGTTGGTGAGTGTAGTTAGGCGTGTACGCTAGCCACTAGACCAACGATGCGTTCAAACATAAGCATATAACTTGCTTACTTTGGGTCTATGTATTATGGTCGAATTATGACTACGATAGTATTTTTAATTAGCAATTAGCCAAGCAAGCTCAGCCCTCATGATTGTAAGAAATACGTGTCAAATATAAACAACAATTAATATGTTAAATATGCGTTAGTAACGAGGTTGCCTTGCCTGAATAATAAATAAATATCCCTACACAAATCACACCAATGAACCCCAAAGTAAGCTTATGATATGATATGGGTATAAGTCAACGATGTAAGTACATAATGTGCTTAGTGATGTTCATATAGAAGAAATACATAAGAAACACTTCAATGGATACCGCAGTAAATGCCCAGACTCGGAAATATAGACATCTATGTTCACAACACAAGTGCCTTCCCCCGACAGGAATCGAACTCAAGCCTCGCAGTTAGTTGGCCAGCGAGGAGGTCAAATGAAGAGCAGGAATACCTAGTCTACTCGGTATCAGAGACGCTACGGCCCATGAAGCGACGCTAAGAAATAATGCGGTGGAACCAGTTCGGAACGTTAATAATTAAGTTCAGTAAAATTGCAAAAGCCGATTCCAACTATTCCATTGGTTCCATTGGGTGTTCGCGATTTGATGATTCTTTTTTCGTGAAACTTTCGTGAAACTCAGAACGAGAATAAAATAAAAAAGAAAGTACCTAGTATAATCTCTCTTGCAATAGGTCTTCCCATCTCTAACGAAACAGGTGCACGACTCGTCGAGGAACTGCCTGCACTCTTGACACTTGAGGCAGGCAGCGTGCCACTCGAGGTCGGGGGCGACGCGCAGGATGTACTGGTCGTGGATTTGGCCCCCACACCCCACACATAGTGACAGGCGGAGTTTCTCTGGAACAAAGCATCGACATGTTAATATATATACTAGCTGCTTGTACTAGTTAATATATTTACTGATTATAGCCCATTAATAAGGACTTTCATACAAACTTTCAACCCTCATTTCACCCCCCTAGGGGTAGAATTTCCAGAAACGCTTAAATACGTATAGACTACTCATTTTTAAAAGGTAGCCCAAAAATAAAGTGTCTTGTTTCTAACTTAAAAAATGTCGATATTCCATACAAAATTTTCAACCCCTATTTTACTCCTTAAGCTGTAGAATTTCCATAATTTCATCCTTAGTGGGTGTCTACTCAACCCTACTCCTACGACCCTACTCCTGCCCTACTCACTAAATTTCAAGGCAATAACTCTAAAGAGTCTTTGCTCGGCGACGATGTACCTATCAGTCAGTCAGGACATGTTATTTTCTATACGCAGGTATAGGTTAGGCGGACGCAAGTACTTATGTGATATCTTTGGACTTACCGTGATGACATATTAAAGAAAAGTTTTATTAATATTGTGTATCAACCATTGGTGTAAACAATCTTACTCGTACATCAGTGCAAAGGTGTCAACGTAAAAGGACAACCGTAATCTTATTAATGTTATAAATGCAAAAGTTTGTATGTTTGTTTGTTAATTAATTCTTTACGCGAAAGCTGCAGAACCGATTTTCATGAAATTTGGCACACACATAGAGGGAAGCTTGTATTAGCACATAGGATAGTTTTTATCCCAAAAAAAAAAACCGTGCGACCATTAATCGCGCGTGCAACGCTGCGAACAATAGTCAGTACTATAACATACTAAAGTTGGGTCACATCAATAGATCACGTTTGACGGTTCATTCAAATTTGATACTGTGTCTTTGTAATAATGTTATTGTTAGAACTTCGAAGTTAGTGTTGCAAATTTGCTTCACCTTTGCATTTTAAAATATTCACATAATATTAAATGTATTTGCTGTCAAAACAATGCTTTAAAGTATTTACAGATTCTAATCGCCTCTGTGGTCTAGCGATCCGGCGTCGGACTTGACTCCTTGAGACCTCGGGTCCGATTTTCGGGTCGAGCAACAAAAAATTCTAATAAAAATAGTGTTGCGAGGGATTGGATATGTGCCCGGTTTGCTCGCCACATATTATATTGTGCTTGTGTCTCGTGCTACCATTTCGGGGATATGGGCGTGAAGATACTTTTTTATTTAAAAATTCATATTTGTCAAATGTGATATATTAAATTGACCCAACTTTAAGTAATGATACACGCTTAATTAAATCACACACAAACGTAAACAGTAACTACTACTATTAAAATAATACATTACTAGGACTAGTCTAGTCTAGTGTTAAATGAATCTGTTTTTTGCATCTGTCGTAGGTAGAAAACCTATTTTTATAAAAACGGAAAAGGAGGGAAATACCCATAAGATGTTTAAAAAGAATATATACGACCCTGACGAAGTCGTGGGACACTAGCTAGTTATTTGTAATTGGTTTGAATCCGTCGTAGGTAGGATACCTATATGAATATCATAATTAACTAGCAGTTTCACGCAGCTTCGCCTGCGTAACTTGGCTTTTACTGTACCGATTTTGATGAAACATAGCCTATGCCACTCAGGGATAATGTATCACTCTAAGGGTGAAAAATTTTTTGAAATCGGTTCAGTAGTTTCGGAGCCTTTTCATTTCAAACAATCAATCAAACAAACAAAAATACAAACATTCCCTCTTTAAAATATTAGTATAGATAAGAAAATCTGTTTGTTACGAATTCACGACTAACCCAATTTTGATTGAATTTTATATATATCTAGTGAAAGACCTAAAACCTATGTTTACCTATAAAACCATTTTTTTATAACAACGGAACCCCTAAGGGAGTGAAATATCTGTAATATGTTTAGAAATAACATATACTCGTACTACCCTGACGAAGTCGTGGGTCATCATCTAGTTGGGTATTAGTAATTTATCTAAGTCTCAATGTAGACCTAAATATCTACGATACGAGGACGAAGCCAGGTGCAGCAGTTGGTATATATCTATACATTTATTTATGTATTATTTTCCTTGACTAATATATTACCAACACAAATTTTGCTCACTTTGGGGTTACAACAATTTATGTCGTTCCTATACAGAGTACAACAAGTCATCTGATAGTATTTAGGTACCTATATATTAGAAAGATGATTAGGTATTTGTTGAGAATGGTCAAAATCTGATCGTTAGTAGCTACTAGCTACCTACGGCTGAAAGTTTATTTAATACCTTTACGATTCAAACTGAATCTTCCAAAATAATAATTGTGTTGCTTCATTTACATTTTTTTGTAAGCAAAAAAGCTCTTAAAACAGGTATCTAGGTACCTACGACTAAGTATATGCTTACTATTATAGAGTATTCAAGATATTGATAAAATGAAAATATATACCTATAAAGTTCCTAAAAATAAGTGCAAGGAGTTGTTCGATTCTGAATGAGACCTAGAAAAATGTGATTAAATGATTTTATTGTTGTAAATTTTATTTTTGTTTATAGGGACTGTAAAATAGGTCTCCGTGCTTCTATTACATACAGATATGTAGCTATTAACAATAGCGTTTAAACAAATTAATAGTAATAATATCAAATAAATTTAGTATCTAAAAATAATTATAAACTTTTGGCCAATAATTTTGTTAAATATTAATAAATATCTACATAGAAAAAAACCCTGGTACAGCTATTCTTATATATAAAAAGAGCTCTAACTGGATTTGCTTAGTGTTTAAACTATTAGTTAAATAGGTAGGTAAGTATTTGGTAGAATATAAATCTTATTTAGTTAATTAATTTACAAAAACTTCGCGAAAAATAAGGATGACTTTCTTCAAACGGGAGCTTATTCTTTGAATATTCTATTTTTTAAATTTTCAAACAAATATTTCATGTTGTAAAAAAATAGTGAAACGGCATTTTCAGTTTAAGTAATTAATTAAGTAAGTAATTTTTACTACCTGTGAAAATTTAAACTAAATTTTTAAGGGCTCATTGTAAATGTAATGAGCACTTGGTCAAATTTATAGGAGTTTTATATTATGTATTTTTCATGATTTAGAACTTATTCCTTAGACCAAACCTAAGTCTTAAGGTACTTTAAGTCTTAAGGTCTGCGAATAATCCCATTTAACATTATCTTATAAAATTCTCGTGTCACAATGTTAGTTACCGTACTCCTCCGAAACAGCTTTACCGATTTTCACCAAATTTTATCTGCATATTCAGTAGGTCTGAGAATCGGCCAACATCTATTTTTCATACCCCTAAGTGATACGGGTGACTCACTCCAATATTTTTTTACAAAAATCACATTAAAAATATATAAATATAGCAGAACAACGTCTGCTGGGTCAGCTGGTAAGACTATTATTATCAAGATAATGTTTACTTAAAATAAGCTTGGCAGCATCAACTAGAAAATTAAATCAAAGATTATATGTAAGTACCTACCCTTAATAGAGTAAACAGATACCTACAATAGGTACTTACTTAATAATAATTCCCAAAAATCCAAGTTAGAATCTAGAAATAAAATAACAATATCAAAGTAACAAAATTAATAAACTCCCAAAATAATACAGCGAAATCTCAAAGTAAAACATGTTTTGAACGGTAATACCTACATGGTATAATGCGAAATTATGAATAAATTATCTGAGGATCGATAGAGGGCGTGGTCGGATCCACCCAACAGACGGACGCGAGATGGTAGTTCTGTCTCTATGTTGTCTCTCTCACACACCAACTTTTGGGCTTTAATATCTTTTTTAGTTTTTTATTAAAAGTTATTCTTACGAATTGAAATAAAATAATAATTTTACAAGACTGCAATACGAAGATGAATGTTTTTTAAGTGTCTGTATTTCCATGCCTCCCAGTCGTATTTTTGAACCCATTTGTACCTACCTAGTTTTAGTGGCCATATCTAATTTGGTATGTTAGAGGTTGTTGAAATAACAAAAATTGTCAAGGTGACAAGGTGATTAAATTATATTAAAATTGGCTTAGCATTATACTAGTGTCTGTTATAAAAAATGACAAATGTTTATTTATTAAGTTAAGCGAAAAGTCAACTAACTTGTGGGTATGTATTTAGCTACATGGTGTGATATTGGAAATAATACCTACCTATTATATCTATCTGCCTTCGTACTGAGTATAAAATAGAGAGCATATTTGAGGAGAACCCAAGCCCAAGAACGTGAGTGTGTCCAAAAACTAAATTATATACTGGTTGCCTCGTTGGTCAAAATGTTAGTGTACACGCCTCACTCCATAAATCCTTTACGGGGCTTTAGTTCGATTCCCGACGAGGACAGGCTATTGTGTGAATAACACATTAGTCTCTATTTCTTGATTTGAATGTTTATTAAAATTACAGTAGGAAAATATAGATGCAGATTGTAAGTACGTACTTATATGGACATATTAATATCGTTGACTACAGTACTAAGCATAACACATCAGTCAGATTGATTCGTGTTATTTATACAGAAAAATATCTATAAGAGGTAGGCTGAGGCGCAACCGATGTACCCACGACTAGTCATAGACACATAGTACCTACCATAATGTGGGAGTTATCAAACATGTCGCAAAAAGGGTGCATATCCCATCCCATAATATTTGTATTAGGAAATTGGAAAAACTTTTTTTTTGTTGTCCGACCCGGGGATCGAACACGGGACCTCATTAAGACAAGTCTAACACCGCTACTGGTCCGGACCGCTAGACCACAGAGGCGACTATTTATTGACTAATTCCAATCTTCCTGCTTATAAACCTAATACCTACTAAGCAAATACCTACCGTCTGCGCTTAGTCACCCATCCACGACGCAGACCCACGTTTCTTAAAGCCAGTACATTAGTCATTTAAAAGAAAAGAAATCCACGTTTGTCTGAATATTCGAACTGTTCAGGTTTGGAACTATGCATATTATCTTAAAAGCAGTATGCCTACGTCTAATTATCCGTAGAAATACAATTTGATGGTGTTTAAAGAAAAAGGGTTTTTTTAGCTGGGTAGGTACATCATCACCTTGATCATAACATATCCTAACACCATTTTTCATCAAGTGAGTTTTTTCATAGCGCCTAATTATTCTCTGTAAAAATATAAGTGGTAGAGTTTTATTGCCATTGCTAATATTGCTTGGTGTTTTCTACTGTTGCTGATGTTGCTTGTTTATACTCGCCACTGTCGTGTTCTGGTTTTGAGACAAATTTTTCAGCAGCAGAAGGAATTTACCAAAATTCCTTCCTCCGTAGTTGTTAACGCACCTAAGATTTTTTCAAATAATAGTAAGTACATAAAAATAGGTTTCTATGTATCTAACATGATTATGATTCATTAGCTTTTTTTTACAAATAATACTAAATAACACAAACTTAAGTTTATATTGCGAAAGTAGGTATGCATGTCCATCTGTTGCTCTTTTACGAGTAAATCACTGAACCGATTTTGATAAAAAATATATTCATATCGCTAAAGATCCGAGTTCAAACAAAAGCTATTTTTTTAAATCAATCCCCAAAAAACTATAACAGGAAATAAAAGTTTGTATGAAAACCGTAGGTAACTACCGCTGACGAAGTCGCGGGCAAACAGCTAGTACACCTATATATAAAAAAATCCCCATTTCCCTTGGTCTTCGCATCACACATTCAGGGCTGGACCAATTTTGCTAATTTTTTTTTCTTTGTCAGTTATTGTCAGGAAAAGGTGCATATGAAAAATAAAACAACATCCATAGCTGTTACATAGCATAGGACACAACAACGTCTGTCGGGTCAGCTAGATTTTTTAATTAAAAACGACATTGATCGGGATTTGGTAGGTATTGATTGGCGGTAGCTCTGGCACCTAATACAACTAACTGGGGCTAATTAGCACGTTTTGCTATCCGTAGGTGCATCGGTTGCACGTCTGTCTACCTCTTCAAGGGTACCGGTGAGAAGATATTTATCTATTTACTTTTACTCCAAAATTAATAAAATGAAATAAAATACCTAATATATAGGTATCTCATATTACAAAAATAATAATTAAATAAATTTAGATATGACTAGACAAATTACACAAATTAATCCTACCTCAAAGTAAGCAAATTATGTATTTGTGTTATGGAAGTCAATCAACGATAATTCGATACTAATATATAAAAAAAAACTAAGATAGTTTTTTACGCCCATATTCCCGAAGAGGCAGAGGCACTCACTACTAGTCGAAATCACAAAGTCCCACAGTGTGATAGGTGGCAAGCCTATTTCCAACCGGTAACATATCCAATCCATGATAACGTTATTTTTATTAGAAAATTTAAAATACAGATTTTCTATTTTTTTATTGCTCAACCCGGGGATCGATCCCGGGACCTCAAGAAGTCAAGTACGACGTCGAACCGCTAGATCACTGAAGCGATCTCAAATAGACACCAGTATAAATTTAATGAACTACCAGACCCGGACAATCAGACATCAATGTTCATCTCACAAATGTCCACGTCGGAAATCGTACCAGAGCCTTTCGGTTTGTCGTGGAGTTAGGCTTGTACACTAACAACTCGACCAACAAGGAGAGACAAATAAAAATGCGATAAAATTCCGAAAATAATGCCATACCATACTTAATAGGTATATACCTATACCTACCAAGTATTTATAAAAAAAATAACAAGTTTTATCAAAGTCAATGAAACTCATTTTTTTACAAATTTTTAAAAATGCATTTGTTACAATTTAACAAATATATCCTTAAAAACCAACATGGTTACCCCAAAACTTAAAGAATCACTTAAATATTAAATAACAGAGGAAATTGCATTTATGCTTCATAAATTTTGTGCAAAAAGCTAATTGAAGTTTATGAAGTAATTGAATTGTTTATGAAATAATTGAACATTAATATGTATTATGTTATGATAAAACAATGTGTTTACGAGGGAATTGTTTTAAGATTTATTTTGAATTGTTTTTATTATATGCAATTACACAGTGTGAAAGTTTTTTGCTTGAAGCCCCGTTTGTAAATAAAACTTAACCAGCCTATAATATCCATACTTGTTTGTACTTATTTACGCCCATGTCCCAGAAAGGGTAGGCAGAGGTGCAACCAGGGCACAAACGACTTGCCAAATACAACTAAGACTGAGCGTATACTGTAGTCACGATAGTCCTATCGCCAACCAGGCACGGACATGTGCCCGGTTAGCGGTTAATCCCTGGTAACGTTGTATTTATTTGAAAATTTAAAACAAAAACACATTTTTTTAATGTTTCCTTTACCGGGAATCGAACTAGGGAACTTGTAAAGTCAAGTAGAACCTCTTGATGGTAAATGCTAAAGCAACACCATCCCGCTTCTAGCCGGCCGGCTTTCCCCCCAGAGCAGCTGGTATCCGGGGAGATTTCCCATTCCAAAAAAGGTTCAACTTGGTATAGTCTTTATTGCATTGTGGTACAGACTACAATAGCAACTTAACTTTAGTATTTGTTTATAAATAAGATAGCTAGCGCTAAAGTCAGACTTGGTAGAAACCTGCATGTCATCATGAGAGGTCCATACTAATAATTCATTTCATGAATGGTACTTTCATGGATAAGCGGCTAAACCAATTGTGATGAAATTTAATACGAATAAAGCTGAATATCCGAGTTCAAACATAGGCTATTTTATTTAAATAAACCCCAAAGAACTATTATAGATCTCCTAAAAGTTTTTATGAGAATTGTAACGGCTTCAACGAAGTTGTGGGCAAACAGTTACTATTCTTACTATTTACTACTACTACTACTACTACTACTACTACTACTACTACTACTACTACTAGTAGGAAACTCATATTATAAATGCGAAACTTTGTATGTTTGTTTCTTCTTCACGCAGAAACTGCTGAACCGATTTTCATGAAATTTGACACCCACAACATCATCATCATCAACATCATTGGTAACTTGGATTACCACATAGGATAGTTTGTATCTCGAAAAATCTTCCTGTGGGAACATCGCGGGAACACAGTACTGCGGATAACAGCTAATAATATTATAAATGCAAATGTATGTCTGTAAGTATGCCTGCGTGTACCTTTTTCGCAAATAAACAGCAAATGAGATCACAGTAACAAATTCATCAATTACACACATAATACGAGTAGGTATAAGCATTCACTGTTTCGTTGGTCCAGGTTCTATTTCCGATAGGAATAAGCATTCGTCTTATAGACATAGAGAGTGTTTCTGGGATTGCGTTTTTATTTTGGGGATAATATGTAGATAAGTACTAGTGGTCGCCCGTTGGTTGAAATCCGAATAAAATAAATTTTATTATGAGTTGTTCAATATAAATTATTAAACTATAAAGTTCAAACAATGCTAAGGTTCTATTTGGTCATTACCTTTTCGATGAGAACGCCATCTTCATTGATCAAGACCAGCTACCTACTTTGTTTCCAAAAATTATGGATGTATACATATCTGTGATTTTTTATCGTTAACATTATTTTTGTTTGTATGTGTCAAATCAAACATTACACACAATGTTTTATTTATTGATGCACTTGATAAGCATTGTGAATAATTAAAATATTCGCGTTCTGTAGGTACTTCTCCTTCACATTAACTATAAGTGTGCCAAATTTCATACTCCTCCGGTCCGCAATTTTCGTAAAAAGGGGTCCTTTTTTTTATTTCACATATTAATGTTATGATGATATGTATTTGATATTAATAAGATTGATTAACACTAGGTAATTGTACAATCATACGTTTGG
The DNA here is from genome assembly GCA_002245475.1 of Calephelis virginiensis. Taxonomy (NCBI): domain Eukaryota; kingdom Metazoa; phylum Arthropoda; class Insecta; order Lepidoptera; family Riodinidae; genus Calephelis; species Calephelis virginiensis. The sequence continues at coordinate 61,670 of NJDC01001479.1, forward strand.
CTTATTTTAGTGGGCCATTACACGATAGGTTTAGCTGTCAGTTTGACCACAGTCATTGATTTGACTGACGGATAACCTAGCGTGTAAAGCGGTGACTGACATTCATATGCATACCTACAGTTTATTATCCATCATTCAAACGGAATTCAGTGTCTGTAGTAAAACTGATTGCAAAACTTGTGGTGAAATGAATAGGTTAGGGTTAGATAGATTTATGTAATTCGTCCAGAAATTGTATTTTAAAACTCGGTCGGTCGTGATCTCAATCTTTCTCCTTTGACTGAAACAGAAAGTATCTCATATCCTCGAATAAGTAGGCAGAGGCACAGCTAGAGCCAGGAATAGCGGAATAGCGAAAGACACCAAGTCCTACGACTAAAATAATTATTTTAGGACTAATCCTCATTTCGATACTATATGGAAACATGTGGTTTTCCTATTGTTGAGAGCTGCACGTCTACCAAAGACGACAAATGTACGCTCCTGTCGCTTGGTTCTAAGCCCTCTTGCGTAATAAGTTACCCAACCCTGCAAATCGGAACACGATGGCCGCTAGCACTGGCGTTATAGCGACAGGAAATGGCAACGCATCACTGTCACAACAGCTAGGCTGTTGAGGAACCATATCACCTTGTAGAAAACTAGTTGTCTAGCCTAAGCAAGTATATCTAAGTACATAAACAACTTCATTAATACGTAATAATTCGTAGAAATGTTTTGCTGGCTCAGAAGTGATAATGTTTGAAATCTCACACCCCGGCCATCCGGATCTGTGACGTCACACTATCCCAGCGTGTTTGTGTGTGTGACTGGTTTGAAAAAACGCGTGCGTTAGAATTTATTGTGTCAATAATGAGACGGCGAAGATAGTTTAGGGTTGTCCAAATTATATTTTACAATACATTTTTGTGATGTTACAGGATGGCAAGCAAGCAAACTGATTTCCTGTTAGCAAAAATATACATCGCGTATAGATACCTAAGATGTTAATGCCACGTTGCCAACACGAAGTTGGGATTTTATGTCTCTACTACCTAGGCTGACTGACGGAACTAATGAATTAATCTAATAGATAATCTAAGTTACTATATTATGACATTAATAAGTGATAGTCTTAAAGTAAATAATAACTTTACTTTGAAAAAAAAATCTTTTGTTCATACTGCTATAATATACACTTAATATTTTTTCAATTTAATTAAAAACTGAACATTACTTAGCCTAATTATTAAAGCATATTTGTGCCAGATAAATAAAAACCGGTGATTAAATAAGTTGAAATAAAATAAATTCCCCGTGTTGATCCGGGCTCCTTTGTAGAATAGAACATCTGCCTTCCTTGCCAGGCAGCTCGTAAAAGGCGAGCATAAGCTCACCGTCACTAACACCGTGACATCTGACTAGGTGGTAGAGTTTAGCAGCGACTCGCCCGGATTGGTACCACCGCCTTACCTATTTCTGCCGCCATAACGTCATGACGTGTTCTGGTTCGGAGGGTAAGGTAGCCGGTAAACTTACTTTTGCTCGAGGCCTAACATCCCGGCCTCAGTTTGGCGACGCACCATTATCACCTTTGGTGTCTCTAGGCGGCGTGAATTTCTTAACATCAGGAAATCCGTCTGCTTGTTTGCCTTCCAATGTCATAAAAAAAAATCCATTCTACGATTGTCTCATAAAATACCGTCGCAATCACCTTAAAAATAGTAAAGTTGTCCTTTTAAAATAACAAACGCTATCGTGTAATTATTAAACATGCGTACGCAGTGTACTTGTTTTTGTATAAAGTTAATATTTTATACACTCCTCGTATTGATAGTTCGTAATGAAAACTTAATATGCCTTAGATAATATTATGCACGTGAATGCGTGCAGTTAATGGTTCTTTACGCTGTTGCATTCATCAATTGATTTTATACGAATATTTCTTTATGTTATTTTTATTTGAAAATGGAATTCATTAATTTTAATCCTACCATTATTTTATCACGATATAAACCTATATCTAGACGCTTTATACACAGATAGAGTTGAAAATTCATAAAAATTATTTTGCGTCCTATGACTCAAGCTTCGCCAAATCAATTTGTAAATCAATTAATACTATTTTGTTAATTGTACCAATAAAATAGTTTCATTTAATGTTTGTGATAAGATAGAAGAGCTTTACATTTAATCAAATATTTTCTGTACAAAGTGAAAACTGTTATTAATAATTTAAATACATGCAAGTATTACCACTTTGAAGCATTGACTAAGGATAAGCGTAACGATACTTATTTAATCAGGTTGTCACCTTATATCAGTCATCTTTATAAAATGTCACAATGTTCGCACCTGTGCATGTTGTAATCTCCTCGTACTCTGTATTATTGTATACTCCAAGATATCACTATCCATATGACGTTGGTATTACCAATAGCTATTTATAATTATTTAATCAATATCAACTGGTTTACAAAACAGTGACGAGCTGTGTCTACGTCAAAAATAAGAAGTTATTTATTACCGATCCCTTTTATAATAAAATTAAGTTTGTTCTCAATTTAAGCGTTTTGTTTGTCTTGATTAAATTACAGTTATTCAGATCTTTCGGATTTTACTTACAATTAATTAATTGAATGATGTCTTTTAAAGTAAAACATGCTCTAAGCTGCGTGAAGTTTGCACTATTTTTATGGACGATTACACCGAGGAATGCATAAAATACACGATAACAAAAGTACATTACAGTACAAGTACAGTAGCTTGATTAAACGAAGCCATTTGTATTGAACGTTTATATCATAAAATTAGCTACCCACACTGATTAAAGTAGCTGTTGGTCATAGATTTGATGGCGAAAAAAAGATTTTACGATCTGTGAAAACTTCTTAAGCGGTCTCTACGACTCTACGAATATAGTATATACTCATACTCCTTGTTATATCCAGTTCTGACTGACTGTTGTTTCTGAGATGAGTTCTGAGATGAGTGTGTATGTGTGTGTGTGTGTGTGTGTGTGTGTGTGTGTGTGTGTGTGTGTGTGTGTGTGTGTGTGTGTGTGTGTGGTGTGGTTTTGTGTACTTTGATGACGTGATTATGAAATCGGTGTCGGTTTTTTAGATTATATCCAGCAAAGTTTTGTATGCCAAGTGTCTTTTTTACAAAAATTAGTTCTTGTTTTCGATATTGCCTGTGTATAATATTGATTTGGGATTTTAATTTATCATGGTTATATATATCAAATAAAAATGTACAAAGAACCTAAGCAAAAAAAATTAAATTTTAGAGAATTGATAATGTTGAATTTTTTGTAGAATATAATATGGTGGCTAATCTACACACATATATCTTACAACTTCTAACAACCCTATAATATCGGAACGCAGAGATGTAGTTAGACCCTTAAATAAATATTAATTTTGCGTTTAAATTATTCCAGTACGAAAACATTATTAAACATGCAGACGAGTTTGTGTTTATTGAAACTCGTCCATAAAAAATGGGTTCACTCGCTTCTTTATGAACCGCTACCAATTATTTTTTTGTTTTATGTTTTCTTAATTGTCTGTTATACCATTTATATCTTTATTCAATATTTTCTTGCTGGCTAAGAGCATCCCTACTGATATTAACGCAGTATTTTAGACGACGTACTTTTTTAACGTTTATTTTATATGTTTTTTTCTTTGAATAGTTAATTAACTAATGAGTACTTTAGAAACAGGACGTATGCTTTTTATATTTCTAATAGACTATGACAAGAAAAATAAATGATAGTATTTAACTTTAAATTGGTCTAATATGCACTTTTTGTACAATATTTTTTGCCTTTTAAACATTATTAATACAATATTAAATAAATAGCTCTTATAAAGATTTTTTTTAGATTCAGTACTTAATAATAATTTACAAAAAAATGTTTTTTTAAACTTTTAAACACAAACATATTTTTGTATTTGTCATTACGAGTAGCTTAAATGTAAACCAATTTTGGTCTAGCTCATTACATTTTTTATTACTAAATGATGCCAATAGTTACCTTCTGTTTTGTCATATGAAATAAATATAGTAAAAATTAAATCAATAACAGAGTGGCAGCCCTACAGCTGATAATCAAACTGGAAGGCGGCCTGCGGTAAAGTGGTGGTACAAAGGGACCGCAGCGTGTATCTCTTCTTATCTGCACGATTACCATCGCGGGTAGCCGGTGATATAATGTCTGTAAGGGAATCACAAACTCAGACTCCTCTATATTATAAAACTGTAAGCTTTATACAATGGTGATATTCCAGAAAAAACAACAAGCCATTCCGGACAAGTTACACAAATTGAATCTAACCCCAAAGTAAGCAAATAGTAAGTATACTTGTGTTATGGGTTCCAATACATAGAAATACTTAAATAGATACCAGAATAAATTAAACAAACGCCCAAACCCGGAAATACAGACATCTAAATTTTCATCACACAAATGCTTGCCCCGTCGGAAATCGAACCCGAGCCTCACGTTTTATCAGTGAAGTTAGGCGTACATGCTAGCCACACGAGCGACGAGGCGGTCGAGACTATCGGACATTTCTAGTACAATATCAATTTTGACGTAAATACTTTTATTATCAAGGTAAAAAAATATTCTTTATTAATTAGATAGATATAACCACCTCCGAATCAAATCTTTTAAAAAAGAACCATCATAATCCTCAAGCCAGCTTTCAAACAAATCGACAACAAAATCGGCAACGAAATCGGTCGATCCGTTCAAAAGTTATGATGACACATATACACGCACACAAACACACACACACACACACACACACACACACACACACACACACACACACACACATACTCGTACACGCACGCACGCACGTACGCTCACACGCACACACTTACATCCATACATGCACAAGTGCACCTAAACACTTGAAACCTAAATACTCTCCTTTTTTGTCGGAAAATTAGTTATGATTTTGTATAGATATAATATAATCTTCACGCCCATATCCCCGAAGAGGTAGGCAGAGGTACAACCAAGGCACCCACGACTAGCCGAAGGCACTAAGTCCCACAATGTGATAGGTGGCAAGCCTATCGCCAACCGGGCACATTTCCAATCCCGTCCAACATTTTTTTTTTAAATTAGAAAATTGGAAAAATCCAATTTGCTTTATGTTGGCCGACCTGGGATTCGAACCCAGGACCTCATGCAGTCAAGCCCAACACCCGGACCGCTAGACCACAGAGGCGATTTTTTTTTTATCATATAATAGGTACATTGATACATTCGCACGAAACAAATAACCAGTTGATAACGGTCCGGTAGAAAAAGCTTAAAATTTCAATAACTGTATAATGTGGTACGATCAGAAGCCAATATATTATTAAAAAGAAGAAGGTTCAGCAACAAAAAGGTTGTAATTTATTTATTCAATAAAGGTAATCTATTAACAAAATTGCATTAAAATAATCGATTAGTAAAACATACCCTTAAATTAAAATTCACGACCACGCATAAAACATTGAAATATTAACTCTAATATCTGTACAAATATATCAAACGAACTTCACACTGACCTTAAGAACTGGAATCCTGTGACAAGCTTTTTGAAATTACACTCCTTAAATACGTATAAGTTTGGTTTTGGTACGGGATTTTCACCTGTAATTACATGCTTGTTGGTATAATAGTATTTGTACAGGACGCAGGTTCGAAATTAGCGCGTACTACCGCGGTAAGGTTAAAAGGGCCCTTGCCGGGATAATAGTATAAACAAATAAAAAAGTTAGAAGCAAAACCGATGTTGACCGAGCCTCCGTCGGATAGAATTGACTTGTTTGTAAAATTAAGTGTCTAGTAACTACATGGTCAATTTTGTAGACGCCACAAGTTATTTTGTAACTTTTGTGATGGGTTTAAACGTTTTGGTAAATGTTACATTTTTGAATTTTGACATGGCAACATTTGTGGGTAATTAGTATTATAACTAACTTATATAGTATATTATATAAAACAGATTTTTTCATTTTAAAAAGCTTTTATTAACTTCGTTGGTATGTACCTACTTAACGGAATCTTAGAATAGGTATGTTTTACATCCACTTCAAATCCATAAGTGAGTGTTATCTATGGATAGATCTTCCAAATTTATATTGAGGTTTACCATCATACACTTCCAAAATTGTAAAACGTGTCCCTCCCCTTTAACTCCTAAAACATGCAACAAAATATTTGATGCAATTTATTTAGAAACACTTCTTTTTTCTTTCTTTAGGTTTTGGCCTTCACGTTAGTATTTAGCCATTAGTCAAGTAGAAATTTGCATAAAATTTTATATCAATTTCAATTAATTTTTAATTTAAATTAGTCATCAGTCATAAGTCGTCAGGAAGTCATGTCAGGCTCTTGTGTAAAGCGGTAGCCTTTTTACACAAGCTCATGAATGAGATTTGGCGGCAACGAGGAAATACACGATACGCTAATTTCTTAATGATTATTTCATTTTGGCACTTTCACTAAACAAATTTGTACAAGATGCCACCAAAATTGACTAATTTCACTCAATATCAACACGAAATTCAATAATTATGAAAAAACTTCGACCATCTTTTCTCTCGATGGCGCCAAAACTCTCTTAGAAACACTTGTACTTTCCACAATATATTTTATTATTTTTTATTTTTATGGTTTAGCCAACCGGTTTCGCTATACAAGCATCATCAGGGCTATATAACAACTCTTATGTTGTTATGTGCTTATGATGCTTGTATAGCGAAACCGGTTGGCTATACCATAAAAATAACAAAATATATTGTGGAAAGTACAAGTGTTTCTAAATAAATTGCATCAAGAATGAAATTCTACCAAGCACCGACGATAAGAAGTATAGAATCTAACAAAATATTTATATGATGTACATTACCATGTAAACTTCCACCAAAAAAAGGTTTAAACGAGACCTAGTAAGTAGTGCTTTTAATAGGTACTTAAGACTAACACTTAAAATAGTTGCACCTAACTATTAAGTGACAGCGTTGTGTAGTTTAAAATCACGCAACCGTTTAACATAACTATTTAAATATAACGTCTTTGTCATTATGAATCCTAACCTGTGACCACTGTGTAGTGTATATGAAATATGAAATGAATGAATTGAAAGATAATTTATACTATGATGATTGCTGCTACGGAACCCTACTTGGGCGAGTCCGACTCGCACTTGACGGTTTTTATTTAGTGTCACTAAGCCATCCCCACTACGTTACAATGATTTTTGCGAAAGAGTTTTCTTAAACATAATATTATTCCTTAACAAAATAAACATATTATTATTCATCGAAAGTACTTATTTAACTTTGAACAAAATTGCCCTTGACATCATTTCATTTCACATCCATCATATCTACTAAGAACATCTTACGATATAGGTGTATGTAGCATAGTTTTAAGAGAAACTCGCAACAAAATAACGGTATAGGGATTAGGGACGTGCGCCGTGTTAAAGTGGCGTAAGGTAAAGGTGTCACTTTGAATGTTACACGTTATTACAGGGTAGGTATCTCATAATACTGTAATGCATCTTCTTAACTGTTATACCGTAAAAAAGATTGATCAGAATCAACAACGTAGTATGTGCTTCGTTTTCATGTTACGATATCTGACTATCTCGATAGTCGAGGGGTTAGCGTACACGCCTAACTCCACCAACCAACCATGAAGCGAGGGTTAGATTCCCGCCGGGAGCGGCACTACTATCATGAACATTAATATCTGTATTTACACGTAAGTATAAGTAGTTATATATATTAATATCGTTGACCGAGTATCATAACATAGGCACATAATTTTCTTAATTGAGGGTTAGTTTAATTTGATTTGTCCAGGGAAATTTATTAATTTGGTTAGATTTCGATTTTTTTAAATTACTTTAACAGATATGAGGAGCAGTAAATCTTAATAAATACAAAAAACGTGTCACGCTGTTTGTCCGCAATGGACTCCTTTGAGGTATCGATTTAAAAAATATCCTCTATCCTTCATCAAGATGTTATAACTTACATATAAACATACACATGTTCTGCTTCCAAACAAATATAGGGTATGTTACATTACAAACTTTTATCTTTTTAAGTGAAGATTTTGAATATTTTTTCTGTTAATTAATTAAAAAAATACTTTTAAAAATTTAACGAAGTGATTGAAGCCCAAGCAAGTTTTCTAACTATATTTCAATAATATTCGCCTCGTTGGTCACGCAGGCGTTGCCCACGCCTATGCGTCCACGCGGCTCGGGTTCGATTCCCAACGGCGGTAAACATATTTTGTGTGACAAACATCTACATGTCTGTATTTCGGGTTCTGGGTGTGTATATTATTTGTCGCCTCTATGCTCTAGCGGTTCAAGCGTTGGACTTGACTGTATGAGGTCCCGGGTTCGAATCCCGGGTCGGACAACAAAAAGAAAATGGGGTTTTTCCAATTTTCTAATAAAAAAAATTTTGGTCGGGATTGGATATGTGTCCGTTTGGCGATAGGCTTGCCACCTATCACATTGTGGGACTTAGTATCTTCGGCTAGTCGTGGGTGCCCTGGTTGTGCCTTTGCCTACCTTTTCGGGGATATGGGCGTGAAGATACTTCTATTAAACTTATTATGTATTAGTATTGTTGACTAGCACCTTTAACACAAGCATATAATTATTGACTTACTTTGAGGTTAGATTTACTCGTAATTTGTGTAATTTGCCGAGGGATATTTATGATTTATTACACTATTACTCATGTAACATCTAAGTATTTACTGAAATAAATTAAATTAACAAATAAATGCCTGCCGCTATCGGGAATCGAACCTAAGCATGTACAGAGACATTAGGCGTGTATGCTAGCCTCTCGATCAACGTGACGGTCAGTAACTTGGTCCCTAATCTGTCCCCGTCTCAAACCGGTCACAGAAGTGTTCCCAACTCATCCGCGGCGACCTTTGGCGGAGACTCTTTATGATGTTCAAGTACAAAAGTAAACGCATATCGAATGGACCTTTTCATGCACAGCAAACACGGATTTTGGTGTCGAATTCGTTTTAACGTAAATTTTAACTGTTTGCGGAGATAGAAGAAGGGTGCAGATACATATGAAGGATATATATCTCCAATACAGTCGTATAAATATAATCTTAGAATTTTCTAGTTAGGTACCTTTTTCGTTGCAAGTAACAGGGACATTTCCGAACCTATTTAATTGGTATTTCTTGATCGTATTTGTGTTTCTTTCTTCGTCGGTTTGTCTTTTATCCGCGAACATATCACAATGATAGTGTTGAACGAATTGTGATATATTATCTAATCTTTGTTTGTTTTTTAAAAAATAGTGATCTAAAATTAAAACTGATTTTGATAGGTATTTTATCATGTAACAAATTAGTCTCTGGGAAAGGTGTCTATTTTGTACACCAATATCTATATTCCACTAGAGAGAACTAAATACAACCAATATCTAAGAATTTAATATTTTTAAAGCCATGGTGCTCAAAGATATTCACAGATATATAACAATTAAAATATGCAGGAATTGAACCTGTAACCTTCGATAATCTTTACCCGTCCTAACCCGGCCGCCAGAAGTATTCCATGTTAAACATATTCGCGGCTTCGTTTGGCGGTCTCCAGAAGGGTTTTAGATTTTCAAGTACAAACGCAAACGAGTATTGGTTAGACTTTTTTGGTCTTGCAGTAAACACACAAGATTTTTGGTGTTTTTAATCATCTGCTATAGAAAAGATAGCTTAATATGTACGTATATGTGTTATCTATACATATAATTCACTAAATAAATCAAGATTATTCAATTTAAAGTATTTAAATTGCTTAAATCAATTGAGAAACTTTGAACAAATAAATACAAAACACATTAAAAAATATATGAAATTAAAAGAATGTAAAAGTATCTTCACGCCCATATCCCCGAAGAGGTAGGCAGAGGCACAACCAGGGCAACAACGACTAGCCGAAGATACTAAGTCACACAATGTGATAGGTGGCAAGCCTATCGCCAACCGGACATATATTCTATCCTGAACAACATTTTTTTTATTAGAAAATTGGAAAAACCCAATTTTCGTTTTGTTGCCCGACCCGGGATTCAAACCCGGGACCTCATGCAGTCAAGTCCAACAACCAAGAGCGTCGCCAGCCGTTGGCCTAGATGGGGGCAGGTTGATACGGAGATTGAGAAAGATATATGTACATTGTACTCGTAGTTTCAATCGGGAGCCTCGTGCCCTCGACTTTTTGACTTGCCTTGCATTTCGCTCTAAATAGTAGCAAACTAGTAGAAAAAGTGCTAGACTAATCGATCAAGTGAAGTTAAAGACATAAGACTGTTTGCTTTATCATTTTTTTTAGAATCTCTAGGGGAGGGCAGCTGCCCCTCTTGCCCCCCCTTGGCGACGCCCTTGCCAACAACTGAACCGCTAGACCACAGAGGAGATAAGTAGGTATCTATAATAAATCAGTTTTTCTTATACTCCCGAAAAATCTCTGCGCGTTTGACACTATATACTTATTTTTAAAGATGGCGCCCGATATGTGGATACAGATGTCAAATTGAACCAGAAAAGAGGTTTTATCTTGATCTAGCGCCTTTGCGTCGGGCCACTAAGCGCGTGCCACAAGATTTAATTATTTTATAATAATTGCAATTCTTTTTTTATATGTGTATCCTAAAGTCTTAATACTTAACTAATATTAATTCATTCATCAATGTCACAAATATCAAAATATGTTTGCTTTACCGAAAATCACTACTTTAACGCATGGATCATGGGAAAAAAATCAGTAGGTACGCGGTTCCAGTATTACCAGAAATAGGCATAAACTCAATTTTAATAGCTTATTTTTAGATAAAGTATTTTTTTTGTATTTGTTATGATATAGGTACACTTAATAAAAATGTGCTACCTCAAAGTAAACAATTACACGCTTGTGTTGTGGGTGTTAGTCAACGATACTAATCGTAAAGAAATAAATAAATTAAATAAACACCCAGACTCAGAAATATAGATATTTAGATGTGCATAACGTAAAAGTCTGCCCCTGTCGGGAATCGCACCTTAGCCTAGCAAATGTTATACAACGTTAGGCGTATACGTAAAGACCTCGACCAACGAGGCCGTCATTATAATAGATTGTGACTGCGTACAATACAAAAGGCGTCCATCGTTCCGCTTATTTAATGGCCACATAGCCTCCAGTAGCCTAATACAGATATTGAAGTATGATAAACTGCTTAATGACTTGTAACTTCACATTCTCACGCCATGAGTCGTCTGGTACGCTTGGAGAAGTTATCTCCAAGATCCAGAGCTTGGGAACATACCTACAGATTAGCTAAAGCTGGGTAGCTAGAAAGCTAACAATGATTTAATCAACGGTCTTAAAAAATAAGGTCTGTTGCTCATTTGATAATGACTGATGTACTAACATTTTGCAGAAATTAGTCAATATCTTATGAATAGGGAGATGGTTCTCACGAAAATTGTGCGTACATAGAAGTAATAGCCTGGCACATAAACTTAGACTAAAGTGGGTGTCTACTTACTCCAAGGTTTAAGTTGACATTATCAACAGAGTAATAAAAACTACAATATCAACTTGAACCTTTGGCGTACTTTAGTATATGACGTTTTTTAATAGCACATTTCAAGTTTCTAATCTTAGGGAGAAAGTAATATTTTTAATGTTTTTTTTAGTATTACATTAACTCTATATTTCTTGTTGGTGCATTAGTAACATACTTATTACTGGTATTTTTTAAAAAGATAATCTATCCTACTTTTTTGTTTACGTTCGATTTTAAGGTAACCAGGCAAAGTTTTTTGATATTAAGGAATACAATTAGCCTATAAACTACACCTTAGTTGTATTTGTATTTCTTACTATCAAAAGTAATGGTGCGTTGCGAACCTGAGTCTGGAATGTTCAACAGCTTGTATAAATTATTAGCTATCTCGCAATCCGACTCGGAATTCAAGATTGTGGCGAGTAATGACGTTATGGCAGGAGGAAAAGATGCCAGTAAGTATGAGAGTCGTAGCACAATTCAGTCACCTAGACATTCTTAAAACTAAAAACTGCAAAAACCGTCTTCAATCATTTCATTACGTACCACATCGCGAATAGATAATTATTTTTTTCCAAAAATGAAGGTTAATGATTCGGTAATGGCCTCTTATTAATTTTATCAATATGCCAGAAATAGTTTGAGTTATTCTTAATAATCTATAAATTTTTGACGAAGTTGTTATTGGCCGAATAATCGCGTTAAAATTATACACAAAGTTTAAAAAAATAATGAAGTCAAAATGAGAAACTTCTTATTTTTTAGACACGGTCGAAAATTAAACGAGCCATTTATTAATCGCGATAAAATCAAAGACCAAAGATATGTACACCATAACAGTTCATCATCAGTTCTCGTGAAGAGTCAACATGTAGGTATATAACTAATTCGAATTTTGAATGAAATGTAGGGGATTTGCATTTTTTCTATTGTTTTTTTTTAATTTATTGAAAGATGGACAAAGACGAAGATTTTTTACTTCTTTATGTTATTAAAAACCAGGAGTTATCTGAAGTCAATGCTTGAGCGTTAAACTGATCCTGATAATTAATACGCAACTAAAAGCCATGTGATATTGAACTTTGTAGCTAACATATAAGTTATATATTCCTGTGATCAAGTTGATAATATACCATGCTAAAGGCATCATGTGTCAGATTAGCATGGCTGAGTAGGGCTTAAGTAAAGCTAGGTACACACTGACTAAACTCGAGAGCTCAGAATTAGGTTCCCTTGAATTTTAATCAAGTGGGCTTTGATTAAATTTTAACGGAGTTTTGTCATCGACTAAAATAAATTGGATGAGCCAATTTGGTATTAAACTTTCTTAAGTAAAAAATATTGTTACATAAAATAATCAAAAAATCAAAATAAAAATTTATTTTTTCAATAACTCCCGAAAAAAGCTATCCGTAATGTATATCAGTTACCTTTCACAGAAAAATTTGCATCGAAATCGGTCCATTCGTTTAGGAGTTATGAAGCCAAAGACACAGACACAAAGAAACGTCAAAATTGTACTGTTACCGTCGGGCTTTGAAAATAGGACAGTACACGAATTAACAAAAAAACAGATTTGATAAATAGGTAGGTATGTGTAGTGCCCTTCCAATTTGGAGGGGTAAAATATCCGGTAATCATAGTTATAAGAAGCTTGAGATATCAGCTTCAGGATTGTAAAGCATCATTTATATCTTGGGTAAAGGCAAAGTTTAGGTTGTTGTTTCACCTTAAACTACTTTTACCTTCTTATACTATGCTTATAAAAAATAATCGTTTAGACGTTTTGCAAAGCGGAATAGTAGTAATGTTTTTCGAATTGACATCAATGTGAAAACAGCTTTATAAAAAAAGTTTGTACATTTCTGAGCTACTGTGGGGTTTTATGACAACGTGAATGGATTTACAGATGGCTGGTAAAAAATAGACCTCGGAAACTGATGCCTCCATATTTTAGGTAGGTATGAGACACGAAAGGTATGAAGTAATAATTGAATGAAGATTGCAGGCTCTAGGAAGTTTGTACATTTCCTAAAGTTGATCGGAAATGTCTTAAAGCATGAGTTTTACATAGATTATTTAGGAATTTCAGAAAATTTTCAAAAATAATTACTTACAGGGCACCTAGTCCTAATAGGAAATTTTAACTAAAAATTTTAATATCGGCCCAGGACGCCAGAATATAGTGAAAAATAAGTTTGGAGATAACTATTCGTCACATTTTTATAAGAACATAGAATCAATATTATCCCCGTGTTGGTCCGGGCTCCTTTGCAGAATAGACCATCTGCCTTCCTGCCAAGCATCTCGTATAAGGCGAGCATAGGCTTACCGTCAGTAACACCGTGACATCTGACTAGGGTAGTTTCGCAGCGACTCACCCGGATTGGTACCACCGCTTTACCTATTCCTGCCGCCATAACGTCATGACGTGTTCCGATTTGGAGGGTAAGGTAGCCGGTAAACTTACTTTTGCTCAAGGCCTAACATCCCGGTCTCAGGTTGGCAACGCACCATTAGCACCATTGGTAATGGTGCTTAATTTCTTACTATCAGGAAATCCGTCTGATTGTTTCCCTTCCAATATCATAAAAATAAAAAAAAAAGTAATATAGCTACGAGTAGTAAAATATATACTTTTTGTTAAGTTATTTAGAAATTGTATACAAATCTCAGCGCATATTATATTCATTTACTAGGGAATGCGTCTAACAATTAATGTTCCTTGAATTACTTTTTTACATATTTCCTAAATAATCTCAAAATTTCGTCATCCATTTAGAAAAATTATACACAAATATTGTTCTTCTTCTTCTTCTTCTTTTTTAAATAGGCTTTCGATCGTTTTTCAAGACTTATTTAGCCAATGTCAGGTTAGTTAATTCTTATACAGGTCGCTATGTACAAAATCATGTCAGATCAGGGCCTTGAGTAAAGCGTTGGCTTCGTTACTTAAGTTCATCTAGTGAGATTTGACGGCAGCGAGGAAATAGTTGATACACTAATTTCTTTATGATTATTTCATTTGTGCACTTTTACTGAACAAAATCTAACTCCCACCTAAATTAACCAATTTCTCTCAATATAAACATGAAATTCAATAATAATGAAAAAGTTACGAGCATCTTCATTCACGATGGCGTCAAAACTCCCTACAGAAATGTTTGTTTTTATAGATTTCCGGTAACACATATCTATAATTCAATATTAGAATGTAATAAAAAAATGTGAAATTGAAATCGTGTTACAGAACTTTATTTTCATTAATATGTCTTGATACATAATAATACAAACTAGGTAATTACAAAAGTCAAAAGTTCATAATATATCTATAACACTAGGCATACATGATCTCTAATTATACTAATAAAAATAAACTCAGACTAAGTGGTTTTATTGTAAAATTTAATAAAGTCGGTTAAACCATTTTGATGTGGATATACATACAAATAATAGACAATTTAGCATTTGCAATATTAGAAGGAATTTGAGTCAAAAACGTATTATAAACTACTGAAAGTATAATTTGTTAAACTTCAAATTCAAGTTGAAACTTAAAAACACTTTAAATGTAAGGGCTTAAAGTGGCAAATAAAAAATTAACTTCCGAATAGAAAAGTTATCCGTCTGCTACTCTGTCATTAATCTATAAATCATCCGGGTAAAGCCAGACACATTATATTTTAACACCGTGGTCGATGACCGACGGAGGTCCGAAAAAAAAAACAAAAGTTTTTTTGTCCCGGATGCTGCTTGGCGACAAAATTGTGGCGCCTTACTTTTTATGTATTTTTTTTAAAAATTTAACTTTATCCCAAGGCGGTAAGGGCCTTTTTTGTTAATAAACATCCGATTTGATATGTCGCCATTGTTTTTACATTTACACTCAAAGTTCAAGTGGATTGACGACAGTTTTTCGTATAAAGAATTGGTCAGTTGGACCATATGATTTAACAAAACATAAACTTAGAATAATAATAAGGAGGGAAGCAAATCTAATAAAAAAACTTGAGTATATCATACCAAATTTGTTATTCAGAACATAGATAATTTACCAAAATGGGTAAATTAAACAAAATTATCAAGATGTACAATAACCAGTTGACGTTCTCTGTAGGCCAATAATAATAACCCATCTAAATGATTGGGCTATTTTGGATCAGTTACTACTCAACGAAACTGTAGAAGGTCTTGGTAGTAAGATGCCTCCTAAGACTCGGAAATGGATTAACTGATTTGATTTTTTAAGGAGGTAAGGTACCCAAACAAAAAAAATACAGGGGGATGTTAAACATGTAAAAATAAACATTTGTCGTGTATAGGAAATTAGGTTAAGTATTACTTTTTTTAACTTTTTTAAAATTCTAGATGCTAGTTAATTTGTTATGATGTGTGATGAGCATTTAGATATCTGCATTTCCGGGTCTGGGTGTTTATTAAATTTATTCTGGTATCTATTTAAGTATTTATATGAATTAATATCGTTCACTAACACCCATAACACAAGCATAATACAATTTGCTTACTTTGGGGTTAGATTCAATTTGTGTAACTTGACCAGTGCAATTTATTTATTTATTATAATAATAATGCTGATTGAGATAACAAATTAGGCTTATAAATTGTACCTACCTACATATACCTACATATACTATCTGCATAAAAATTCATTGATTGTTTATTGCTTTTTGAGGCAAACAATTATGTTTAAAGCACTTATGAACGCCGAGTCTTGATATTAATACGTAAATTTAAGTAAGTAAGGTTTAAAAAAACCTAAAATCTATCTTATCTATTGGGTGTAGTACTTTATAGATATGTACTTTATTTTAGTTTGTAATAACTATTAAATAAATAAAATAAATTATTCTAGTAAGAAACTCGATTCAGCAAATATTTAACTTAAAATACGTGACAATATTGCACATGTTTTCTAAAGCCATTCTTTGTTTAGTAGGCGCCAGTACACTCCAAACATAACATCAGACGACACGTCACTGCTGACAAATTTGCAAAAAAGTGGCCATTTTGGAATTTTGACCCATTGTCGGACGTCAAAATAGAGATAAAAAATGTCGGGCTATGAAGTTGTCATTTTAATTTGACAGCTGTCCGTTAAGATGTTTACTGCAAGTAATGATTAACTGTGAAGAGATTTGGAAAATATTTTGGGTTTCAATTTGAAACGGTTTTGCTAATTCATTCTTGTATTTAAGTTTTGGCACCTTTGAGATATCACAACATAAGTTTAATATATTTGTGGTAGGGGTTCACGATAATATTGTAAATTGGATTTAATAGATACCTACTGGTATATCCCAGACCAATAATAATGTACTTTTTTTACAGAAATTATCCTTTTTTATTAGTCAGAGTGGTATACATCTAATGCTAACTGCATCAAACTAGTTGGAAGAATCTTGCAATTGATCACAACACTACTCATTATTATTTTTTCTATGTTATTATTATGTACTAACCTAGTAATGACTCTGTTATGTTCCGGTCAGAAGGGTAGTTCAGCAGGTAGACTTGCACAATAAGCCTAACACATCGGCTTCAGTACAGCGACGCACCTATTGTGTCTATAAGCCACAGTGGTCTCCTACCGCCAGGAGAGCTGTGTATTTGTTCGCTTACCTCTTACATAAAAAAATCTGTTGATCACGAGTAATGGCTAAAGGATCCTGAATCTTTCGTTACATAAATACTCTATATTCAGATCAGTAAATAAAAAAAATCCCAGCATTATTATTATTTTATCTAATTTTAATGTTATTAACCCCACCGTATATAGTATTCAAAATGCAGAAGCAATATTCAAGCAAATTTTTTATCCTTTTTACAATCGTTTGGATTTACTATAAGACAAAGACAGATAAAATGACTTTGGAGTTTAGACTTGACACTTTTAGTAACAGATCCAAATCCAGATCGACCTACACCGAGCTGATAAAAGAATGAAAAATATTTTTAACAAGTTTAGTATACTTATTAGAATTTATATTAAAAATGGGTTGCATAAAAAATCCTGGACATAATAATTATTCCGATTTTTTCCAACCTTATATCAAAGTAATTGCGAAGAAACTGCTCATATTTTGATTTTTTTTCTGATATTTAAGCTCACAATAGTAACAGGTAATAGACATATCTGTTTATATCTGGCAACTGAGATAAATAACTTACAAAGAAACTACTGCACATTCTACACGGCATAAACTTACATTGGAATCAAATTTTCTCAATATCTTAATATTTCACCATTTAATGAAAAAATATTTAAATAAAAATTAAAATATTATTCTATCCAGATTAAAATAGGTTTCATCCTATTAATAGTTCGATGAGGTCGACATTAGGTTCGGATCTTAGACCATTTGTTGTCTAAAGTTTAAACTCAAGCCACGGCAAACTGGATCAATTTCGCGGATAGCAAGGAGGAATGTTAGATTGCGTCTTATATAATAAGTATTACATTATAATATATTGTTAGTCTGAAGGTTTGAAAATACATTTAAAGTTTAAAAACATAAAATCTAAATAAAAAGATGGCTAAGCGACATCAACATCTAGAAAAAAATTAAAACAAAAATAATCCATAAACAAAATGTTATAGAATCTTATAACCACATACCTAATCGTATTTATTTTATTGTTTTTGTTTGTTTTAAAAGCATTTAATTTTTTCTGAAAATTGTGGCCAAGTGTAACTAAAACCCGCAAACGGAGGTTCCGTACTCAAATATATTTTTTTAAGTCTTATTAAATAAAAGTAATCATCATAAAATTACAATATCCTACGACAAAATCTGTCTGTAATGAAATGAAATGTCGTTCGACCACGTCAGCTTTCAAACAAAAATCCGAAAAATAGAAATAACTTTTGTTATGCGCCAAAAATACCTCAAAAATAAGGCGACTGTTACTAAATAGTCCAACGTTGATTGCGTTGATTTAACAATCACGTCAACCCACTTTTACGAGCTGCTGAGTTTTTTTTTATTTACTTTTTTTCAATAATTAATGAAACTTTATTGACACTACAAACATGTTTGTCTACTGTTACACTACCATGCTACTATTACGTGTCTTGAGAGATCAGTATTTACCACTTTGCAGCAGAGAATGGAAAAATACCTCGATGAGTAATGGGTGCCACAAATGGCCCTATGAAAAGTGACAGCTGGCTATCTCACACTCGCTAAAGTGACGTTAGCATAGTTGAACGAAGGTACGTGTAAGACACGCGAAATACAATTTACCTGTCTTTGTTTAATAGTAATAGGAATAGATCGTCTAAACTGAAATGTAGAACCCCACTATAGCATTTAGGCATACGACTATTACAGTTAAAAATCTTCACACTCCCAAGGAAAGTGATAAGTAGAGGTACCCACGACTAGCGGAAGACATTAAATCCCACAGTGTGATAGGTGGCAAGTCTATCGCCAAACGGGCACATATTCAATTCCGGGCAACGTTGTTTTTTTATTAGAATATTGAAAAAACACAACTTGTTTCGGGGGATCAATCCCGGGACCTTATAAAACCAAGTCCAAAACTGGACCGCTAGATTACAGAGGCGATCGCATATCTATGTACATATTTGTAATTTTCCTGCAATACGCGTTAAAACTCGTCTTTGATAGGTCTCCAGTACCCTGTTATATAATATATTTCAACAAATTTCTTTAGATTTGTTGGTCAACCAGTTTATAATGGTCCGAATGCGAGAAAGAGCAGCCGTCTTGTTGACTGCATTTTTTGCGTTACATTTATAAAAAAAATCACAAATACAAATAAGATGTCTGTATTAATATTCGCACTAATGCATTCAGACCTATAAGGCGGATATCACACTGCACCGCACACCGATTCGGTTTGCGGTGATGCGGCATTTAACCTTGTACTCGAAAATCTTGATTTGTAAACAAAACTTCACAGTATCACACTTTACCACCACATCTCCGTACGGGTATATTTCAAAGTTTAAATCCGAATAGCTGCGACGGGATGCGGCGGCAGTGTGCAATCCGCCTAAAAGTTTTTTATTGGTCTAAGCTAACACATCTACATGAACTAATTATGTAGCAGGGGCCGGGGACCGTCTTAGACGATTCCTAAACTAAAGCTTTCCAAATTCAAATTCAGAAAGATTTAATTCAAAATTGTTGTTCAATTCGATTCGAATTTGGAATGTTTTGTCAGAATAGTGAACGAAATTGTATTCAAATGCTATTCCTGTTCACCATTTGGTTGAGTACTGGTCTTGCAAGTAATAATACACTTGGCAAACATTTTGTCTAGGGGACTCCAAAAATGACATATAATTCTTATACAAAAAACTTATTTACATATTGCCTAATGTTAATTACGATTTTGTACTATTACAAATGGTTGTCTTTATTATCTAACATCATCAGACATTAAAGATGTTATAAATATTACGGATGCCACTAAAAATTCCTTATTAAATACATGTTAAGACGTTTTGAGTAATTTGATAACAAAATGGTGATTTTGTAACTATTTTAAACAAATTTTATTTACATATTTTTTAAATGTTCATGTAACGAATAAATGATGTTTTTTTAATTAGATTAGCAAAAAATGTTCTAAGTTAAAAAATACAATATTATATCAGAGCTATTTTTTGGAACATTTGCAACATAGGGACTCAAATAAATTTCTTACCTTTTTCTCATAGGCGTCGTCTCTGTGGTCTAGCGGTCCGGGTGTTGGACTTGACTGCATGAGGTCCTGGGTTCGAATCCCGGGTCGGCCAACATAAAGAAAATTGGATTTTTCCAATTTTCTAATTAAAAAAAATGTTGTTCGGGATTGGAAATGTGCCCGGTTGGCGATAGGCTTGCCACCTATCACATTGTGGGACTTAGTGTCTTCGGCTAGTCGTGGGTGCCTTGGTTGTACCTCTGCCTACCTCTTCGGGGATATGGGCGTGAAGATACTTTACTTTCTCATAGGTTTACTATTTAATTATAGACCACTTCAGAGCCAGATTGTATTTTTTTGTAATTTTTGTCATAAGAAAAAAAGTATCCCTGGACAAGTTACACAAATTGAATCCAACCCCAAAGTAAGTAAGTGTTAGTCAATGATTAAATACATAGAAATACTTAATTAGATACCAGAATAAATCTATTAAACACCCAAACCCGAAAATGCAGACATCTATAAATTTTCGTCTCACAAATGACTACCCCCGTCAAGAACAGACACTTCCATTTTATTTAGTTGTATAGATTAGGTATGAAGGTAAGATTAGGACTCTGACATTAGGCGAAGTTATGATTACAGTCCAATATAATACAAATTATGGAATTATTTGTCACATCCCTATGAGATAACTCAGTCTCTAAACAATACATCTAGTTAGTTTAGTTCTGATTTATCGTTTCCATTTAAAAATGATAACGGCAGAGTAAAATATTAGTCACAGTCATCAGAAACTGATGTTTAATGATTTGCGATGATCATAAATATTTACTGTCAAAACAGGTCCTTATCTCGTGTAGCCAGCCATCCAAACCGGTATCAATGAATAGACAACTTATCTTAGTAATCTATATAGTTTAGATACGTCTATCTAAACGTATTATAAAGATGTAAATACAAGCCTAAATCTAAATCAAGCCTGAATCTAAATTCTATTGTAGCTATGGTGTCTAAATGCCACGGTTGTCTGTTACCATCAGGATGGCTGTCCTATAAAAAATCCCAGAGGTAAAGACTAATACCTATTTATAACACAAATGTATGACACGGTCGAGAAACTTACCGGAACCTAGTGGTTGGTCGGTAGCATCAGGCACGTTTGGTAACCCGTCGACTGACGAAGCTGTCAAATGTCAATGTACCGAGATAGTTCTTTTATGATTTTATAATTCACTAGCTGTTGGCCGCGACTCTGTCAACGTACAATAATTACGATTTTCATACAAACTTTCATTCTCTTTTATTACCCTTTAGGGGTTGCTTATCTGAAAAAAGTAGCCTACCTATGTTCAAACTCGAGTCTAACTTTGTGTAAATCAAATTTCATCAAAGTTAATTCAGTAGTGTAGCTGTGAAAGCGTAACAGACAGACAGATAGACAAACAGACTAATTCATAATTCCATACTAATATTCCAAATACGAAAGGCTGTCTGTTACGCTTTAACGGTTAAACCGACTTTGGAGTTAAAGAGTCGAGTTTAAACATAAGTCACGTTTTATTGTGACGAATATCGTTTGACGAAGTCTGAAAGATAGTTTCTTTTTGTTTTCTTCACCATACCCGGTGAAAATTTAATGGTTTTTACTGAATTTTAACAAAACTGAAATTGGGCTTAAATACCTATTTACTCTAAATGCAAAGTTAGGGTAAGTCGTTATATGTTTGTGTAGGAGGGTTTTTGGTTACTGACAATATGTTTAAAAACTTTAAGGGTTGGGTATTAGGTATGCACTGACAATCGCTTCTATAACAACTTCTAATCATACAGGAAAATGTTTTTGTATACAGGATCTATAACGATCTATGACATACTAGCCGATCCGACGAACTTGACACTAACACCTAACAGTTTGTTTGAAAAGAACAAAGTACTTTTTGTCCTTTTTTTCAAGAACTTTCCCGGTTTTTCTCTTCATAAAAACCTTCTATTGACTATAGAAGAACTTACAGAACAAAAAAAGAATTAGCAAAATTGTTTCATCCGTTCAAGGGTGATGCGATGACCACGCAAAATGAGATTCATTTTATATGTTATATTATATATATATACTAGCCGACCCACCAAACTTGGTACTGCTTGACATTAAGAGCTAACAAATAATATTTGATGCTCCGACAGTATCGCAGTCGGCCGGATTCAATGTAAAACATTCCAAAATCAACGAATACTTACAACTAAAAAATATCCCAGTGGCCCAAATTGTGAAAAAATAAACCATTCTCGAATTTTCTTGAACACACAAAAAAAACATTAAAATCGCTCCAGTCGTCTAGGATTAGTTCAATGACATACACAAACTCACATAAAGTATATATGTATGTATAAATTGATATAGAAGAAATTAATAAACAGATAGATACCAATCAAAATTCGTGTGTGATGTAGGTATGAAAGTTTTGATTTGTGATGACTCGTTTGCACATCTTTTTAGTATGGAACGGACAGTTTTTGGGTAAGTACAAAAATGTAATTTTTAAGTTGCAACGTTTCGTGGATTTTGTAGAATAGCTGACTGTTGATTTCACCAATGTTTCTCTTATAAAAGGGTCGTCCGATTGACAGCAAAAATAAAAACAGGTCAATTTAAAAAAAAACATATTATTTTACCGTTTCACTATTTTATGGGTTAATGCTAACAAATGTCTATTTAGTCAAAACATTTCTGTGTGTGGTAAGATTTGTTTTATTTTGAATATTTAAATAATAAAAACTTCACACCTCATTCCATATATTATTTCGAGGAATATCGTGCCTTATGATATATAACTAATCCTTTCCTTTTGAACTTTAATTTAAAATTACTTTTTGTTTTTAAGAATTTATACAGGAAAATGGTTATGATATGCGAATGCATAAACAAATATCGGTTTCAAAATGCGCTACATCTAAGTCAATGTATAAACTGTGTCAACGGAAAAGATTAGAAAATGTACGAACAATTTAAATCGGTTGTAATAATAAAACCTCCTTTATCGCCCGCGTAAATTCTGTCAATTACGACTCGAGATTTTTGCCTTAAATAAAAGAAAAAACCAACGGCTCGCTACCACTGGCGCCGGACAAAGATAAGGCGAAGTTTTTCGATGATTCTTTTTTTTTCTGGGACCTTATATAGGACTTTTATGGGGAGTTTCGATAAGAAAACCAGTTTTGTATTTAACTTGTTAACTATGGGATACTTAGATATATACGCGACTTTGTCTAATTGGGTTGGTTGTCAAATATCTTTGTAATAAGTTTGATGTCCACATTAAGTATCAAATTCATATTGTTTATATTCTTGTATGAACATGAAGAGTAAAATTTCGTTAAAAATCATCAGGGTGTCTTTTTAATGTATTCATTAATAAAGTACAACTTTGGCGGTTGTCAATAACGAATTTAGATTTAAAACTTATATTTGGTTGAGTTTACAAGACTTTACCAACTGCTGCTCTTCTAGGATGATGTTATAGTCTGTCTAAAATAATAAAAAAGTAAAGTGGTCATGTATATCTTTTTTTCTTTTTTTTTCATTATGGCATTGACGCTAGCAACTGCCAATAAAAACCAATAACATCAACATATTTTTTTAAGTTAATTTGTCTCTTTCTGGGACCGGCTTAGACCTCCGTTCCGTATTAATAACAAAAATAAATATTGTCGAAACAATTTTTCTGTTTTTTTTCTTATATGATTTTTTCTTATCTTGAACAGACTATAGATAATTACTGACTTATCTTCTTCCTATTGTCAAAATGATAGTATTCGCCATTGTATTCCGATTTATACTGTATATTATTATACTCGTACTCTTTGGATTTAGAGAATAAAGTATTTGGTAAACATTAACGCAAGAGATTTTACATCCCAGCCTTAGGTGGGCAATGCATCATTACCAAGTTTGATGTAAGCGCTGAAAGCTGTACCTACAAACAAAATGCGTTTGACCTTTTACTGATATAAGTACAAGCAAACACGGGTATAAGTAAATTCTAAACATACAAATAGGTACAAACTTATCACAACTTGTAAATTTGACATTTGTATTTGTCAAAATATGCGAGAATACAAAAAAATAAATTATTGTATTAAAAGGATATTAAATTATTTGAATGTTTAAATGCGAATTACTCACATTAGGTTAAAATATTTAAATGTGTTTTTAATTTAAATACTTTACGCGTTACAAGAATCGTTTTATCATGTTTAATATATATATGTAAATAAATAAAACCGAAATGGAGACACAACCTACTTATTTAATTGAGAAAAAATTAGTTTCACATTTATTTTTTTAATTTCAAGACAAGTTCAAAGACAAGTTAAATTCTTGAGATGTAGGTTTTTGACCTCAAAGATCATTGTCATCGTGTAATGTTTACTCTTTACAAGCTGCTGATAGTGGCTTCGTTCGTGCGATGAAAGATCATTGATAAAAAAGTATCTTTACGCCCATGTTCCCGAAGGGATAGGTAGTGTTGAAACCAGGACACCCATGATTAGGCGGAACACACAATGTGATAGGTGGCAAGCCTAAAGTCAACCGGGCGCTTATCCATTTCCGGGTAACTTTTTTTTTTTAAATATAAAAGACACATTTTTTGCTGCCCGACCCGGGACCTCATGGAGTCAAGTCCTTCGCCGGACGCTAGACTACAGAGGTGCATCTAATAAAAGTTTACACAATCTCTGAGATGGTAATGTTTTGAACAAAGTTTCGACGCTTATTGGTAGGTCTGAGAATCGGCTACTATCTATTTTTCATACCCCTAAGTGATAAGAGTGACACACCTACCACATTTTTTTTATTAAAATCACATTAAAAAAATTAACAGAACAACGTCTGCCGGGTCAGCTAGAGTAGACTATTAAACTTATGATAAACTTTGCCTGCCATGACAATGTAAATTGTAACCATACCATATTTT
>NJDC01001479.1:90945-137652 GCA_002245475.1 Calephelis virginiensis
CTTATACTTTTCCGTCAAATCTTAAACAACAATATAAAGAAGAATTGAGAAACACTTCCATTTTTAAAAATAGCGTGAAAGTGTACAAGTGACATTAACTACATTGTAATAAACATCGTCTGTTTGTCTAAGCCCCCAATTTATTTAACATATGCTAACTTACAGGTGTAGATAGTATAATTTGCGTTTACCGAACGTTTCACTACTGGAGTGTGTTCATAGATAACTTATCATCGGAACATATGTTCGCATTACCGGCTTTTGATAACGGATGGGGGTTTGAATCTAGCTCGTTGATTTTCCTGACTCTCGTCTAACATTGAGAATTTTTATATAGCTTATATACTTGGACTGTTCAAAAATTTGCTTGGAAGAGTGATGTTCAGCAGCTCATGCAGACCGGTACTATTCTTCAGCAACTTCCGTGCTGGAGACTTAAACACCGTGGCCTAAAAACCCGGCCATATGATAGCGATGCAAATGTAAAATACTTTGGTAGTAATCTGTCACAGCTACTTTCAAAAACGGCATCTTCTTGCTCACTATTTTTTTGAAAAAAAAAATACAAAATTTTCCATCAGCGGCAGTATTACTTTATTTTGTGATATAATTAAATCTTGTCAAAATTTTTAATAATATTTAAGTCTTTGATCATGATGCTAAGGGCTGACAGGATCTGTTTTACAATTAATTATTTCTGAACCGGTCCAAAAAAGTATTTGAATGAGCATACTTTCAAGCCTGGATCTGATGATGAAATCTTAGGGAAATCGACGAAAATACTGAGTGTTTGTGTAGACAAATTATTCATTTAAATCGAAGTCGGTTTTTTGCAGTTTCACTGAGTTTAGATTCTATACTTCTTATCGTCGGTGCTTGGTGGAATTCCATTCTTGTGGAAAGTACAAGTGTTTCTATGTAAATTGCATCACTGAGTTTAATTTATTACTTATTTGAACAATAGAAATTACAGGATTATTAATGTTTTTCAGCTAAGATTATTTTGTATTCAGCTTTTTCCGTTTTGATTTGGATCCTCTATCTTAAATAAAACAATACGCCTATCTGACTACCAGCTCGTAAGAGGCCAGCATTTGTTGGATCATTATTGATGAGACTAGTGGTGGCAGGAACTTGATAGCTTTAGAGCAACCGTGTTACCAATTCCTGTTAACATATTGAGTGTCATGTTATGCTCCGGTGGGTAGGGTAGCCGTTAGACTTACACATCAAGCCTAACACCCTAGCCACAGGACATTAAGGCGTAATTGTCTATCCCGCGTTTGTATCTTATGTCATAAAAAATATCTATCTAATGCTCGGTACCTACGAGTATATACAAGAAACGTATCGATTTGTTTACGAATGGTAGTTTTCTGTACGTATAGTAAAAAATCTAACTACGGTCGTTCGGTATCGATTGTTACTTTGAAATATTTTTGTGTAATGTCACTTTTAGGCAAACTACCCATGGTTATGCTAACGGATTACGGTTCGTCGATTATAGGAACCGAGCTCAAGTCAAGTCAATAATACTGAGGGCTCACAGAATCTCAGTTCTACATTTATAAAGCCTCTAGATGGAAATATGTCAGGCAATAAACGTGTAAATTGTTGGTGCTATGATCGTGCCGATGCGTGTTTCCATTGTTGCCGACACGTATACCGAGAAAAAAAATCCCCATTAAATGCTTATTATAATTTTATCCAACTTTACTGCCATGTGGATGATGGATATAGCTTAGGTATATGACTTATGCTTAAGATTCACGAGACACTGCTAATTCCTGAAAAGAGCAATGAAATTGTGTGGTAAAGAGTTTATAACAGATTTCGGTTTTTTGGGTCTGAGTACTTTTTGAACTATTTATACCTATTACTATATATTTATGTTTGTGATCACCTCTTTGGTCTAGTAGCTAGGTGTTGACCTTAACTACCTACTTGAGGTCTTAGGATCGATTTCATGGTCGAGCAACTTAACAAGGGTTGGATAAGTGTCCGATTGCCAATAGGTTTGAAACCTATCATATTATGGGGCTAAGTAATATGTTTATTTAGTAAAAAAATTGAGTGAGTTACCCTTATCACTTAGGGGTGTAAAAAATATCTATATATTAGCCGATTCTCAGACCTGCTGAATATACATTTAAAATTTGGGGTAAGTCGGTAAAGACGTTTCGGAGTGGTACGGTTACTAACATTGTGACACGAGATTTTATACATAAATTTAAAGAAAAAAATGAGAGACAGAGTTGTGAGTCGGCGGACATGGCAAACAACCAATTGAGGGGTACGTGTTAGAGCTCCCGACTTCGCACCCCCATAAAACGTGCTTTGGTGGTCCCTGGCGAGTTTAAGACTTTTTTAAAGATATTCTTTAAGTGAATTCTAAAGATGATTAAAGTTTTAGCTATTTGCTAACCGAAGATGATGAAAAAGGTACAAAATGTATCTACTCTTTAGTTAGGTATATTACAATTGAAAGCGAAAAAAATGTTTTTTAATTGTAAGGTTTAGTAACACACATAGTAAAAATACGGTTTTGCATTTTGATACTGCCACATACAAATATCTGGGTTATGATGCCTTGGATCTGTGAACACTTGAAGGAACCTTGCAAACTGGAACACGATGATAGCAAGCATTATTAATATTTATATATATATAAGCATAAAAATAATTTAAATATGGTCATTCCTTAGTCAGTCATTAACGATTTACTTTACTTTTCAAAAGGTTTTAACTTTTAAATCATGTTGTATAAGTTTATTTGATCAATTTTAGCTAAAGATTGGCGATGTTAAAATTTGATTATGTGAACGTTATAGGTAAACTTGTAAATCTAATCAAAATCATATTTCAGTTGACGGTCAATAAAGAATGTTCACTACCAAAAATATAAATAAAATATTCGGTAATAATTTAAAAATAGTGGTAACAACCGACCCTTTTTTAGTTTTTGGCACTAGCGTTAGCATTAGCTGTTACTTAAGTTAAAATTTGCATTGTTTCCCGATTTAACAAAATCAGGTTGAAATTATTCAAAATTAGTCATAAGTTGTCAAAGAAAGTCATGTCAAGGTCTTGAGTGAAGCACTCGTAACTCAAGCTCATTAATGAGATTTGGCGGCAACGAGAAAACACAAGATA
This sequence comes from Calephelis virginiensis, assembly GCA_002245475.1. NCBI lineage: Eukaryota > Metazoa > Arthropoda > Insecta > Lepidoptera > Riodinidae > Calephelis > Calephelis virginiensis. The sequence goes on from NJDC01001479.1 coordinate 94,099, forward strand.
CACTGATTTCTTCATAATTATTTCATTTGTGTACTTTCAGTGAACAACATTGTACAAAATGTCACCAAAATTAATTATTTTGATTTAATATGAACATAAAACTCAATAATTATAAAAAAAACTGTTACATTTTTTTCTCTCGATGGCGCCAATACTAAACCGAAATATCTATAAAACTAAAATAGACATTTCTCATGCATTTAACATACCTACTTCCTACTAGCCAATCACAGCATTCAGTTTTTCATTAACCCATGCGCCTATTGGCTAAAGAAACCTAACTTTAAAAAAACCTCAAAATTTTCTCTTTTTGAATATGCCTAGGTTAAAATACCATACAGCCTTAACATTATATGTTTTGTGGACCGTACATATCTATTCAAAGCTTAATGCCTGGGTCTAAAAATAGGCAGTGTTTATTCAGCTCCTTAGTGCGGCGAGGCGAACACATACCGAGAACGCAAATATTGCGTGTGCGTGTGTGTGAATATGAATACTAACTTCAGTGTTACCTACCTTCGATAATAATCTTTTTTATGACTTAGGTTTTGTAAGATAGAAACCATAATATCACCCACCCGATGTATATTTGCATGCCACAGGCTATGAAAAATATAAACACACTTTAGCTGCTCATTGGCGACTTTATCCTAAAAGCCAAGGAACGGATATATTATACTTTTTATCCCGTTCGATTTCGAGGAGTTCATTTTCCCCATACAAACTGAACGGGTGGAACAGAATCATTAGCTATCTTTCGAAAAAATAACTATCAAATAGCGACGTGGTAATTTAATAACTGGAGCCGGTTTTTGCAGTTTTACAGCGCTTAAATTATATCCAAATTTTTACTGAAATTGGAGTTACTTTTTGCAGTTTTACTGTGCTTAAAACGATTACACTATTAATATGTTTAAATAGCATTAATTGTATCTTTTGAAATGCAATGGCGCCGTAGATGCCTTACTACCGGACGCGGTAGAGCAAAACATGAAAATATTTTGAAAGTGAACAATTATATTTTATGAGCAGTAAAAAGAGAGCTATTGCTCGTGTTAGCTGGTTTTTTACATTAGAAAAGAAACAAGCAGACTTATTTTATGACAGTAAGTATGTGGTCTGTGCCTAGACATTAAACAGTGCGTTGCTAACATAAGTATTGCCTCTGTAGTCTAGAGGCCGGTGTTGGCGCTAGCTACAAGAAGTTCTGGATTAGATTCCTGGGTCAGACAACTCATATTGTGTTTGTTAAATTTTTTAATAAAAACAATTTTGTCCGGGATGTCATATTCCGGTCCGGAGATAGGTTCGGTGACATCGTCGGTCTAAATAACGGTTAATCCTGAGTGCCTTAGCCTACCTCTTTGAGGATACATGCATAGATATTATGGTTAACTACTTAGTTTTTCAAAATCCATCCGACAATAACAACAACTAACATACAGCACTAGGTACCTAAATAAGGTGGAATAATTAAAGCGGTGGTATCAATCTGAGTGATTAGTCGCAAAACCTTAGCACTATATTTGTCATTTCTAAAGGTGGAAAACATCTGCAGACATTGTTTCATCTCAATTTCTCTCGCGAGTACATCGAGAAATAAATTTTCTAACCCTCTAATGGTCGGTCTCGCTTGCATTAGCAAAAATAATGCCGGGGTCGATTCCACCCCCAACTTTATAAATCAATCACAACCCTCCCTTTGCTAACATTTATTAGTATATCTGGATTCACTTCAATAGGGTTAAGAGATTTTTAATTCAATTACTAATTATCAAACAAGGAGTAAAATCTAAAAAAAATTAGAAAAAAAACCACTTTATTGAAGAGAGGATTTGAACTTCCTGCTTCCGTAGTTGGGTAATTATTTATATTTGCCGCGACGTTAGTTGAGGGGTTAGTGCACACGTTTAACCACACAGGTAAAGTGGTGACAGGACTTGGGCTCGATGCTCAATAGGGGCAAGCATTTGTCAGACAGCAAAATAGGAAACGGCTCTCCCTGGTCGGAGTCGCATATAGATACCAAATAAGTTATAGCTGCGTCGCTGTCTTAAAGTCGGATGTTAGGTTTATTGTCTACCGGCTACTCTACCTTCTGGACCGAAACATGACAGTGTCACTACCCATAGGCAGTAATAGGTGGCGGTGGATCCCTACCCGGGCAAATTGCCCAGCACTCTACTGTCTCTATATTTTGTGACTCTACCACCAATGGTCTTGTTAGTGGTTAATGAATGAATTTGACAAAAGAAATTGGTTTGGTGCAGCTCTGGTCGCATTTGCAGTCCGTTAAGTAGGTAGTATGAATTACTAGTAGATGTCAACTCACAAATCTAGTTTACCTACAATTCTCATTTTATTTTTTTTCTGGTTTTATTCGTAACAAGTCCATATTACAATTACTTTTATGACATTAATTTTACAATTTATCCAGGACAATCTCACTCAAGAAAATAACAAATAAAAAAAAATACTTAATGTATAATTTCCAAATAAACTTATACTTTCCGTAAGATACGTATTTCTTTTCCACTTTATGAACAAGAGCTGAGATGAAAAAAGTTACTAGATTTCTCATATCAGCTCACCAAATATACCCGAAATCAGATATAAAATCTTAGGCACCAAATTGAGTGTAGGCCAATGTGTTTGTCTTCTGTGACCCAGAGGCTAGATCTGTTGGAATAGATCTAGCCCCTGGGTCACAGAAAACAAATACACCAATAACATCTATAATATCTGCAGGCTCGTTAATGTGACTATTCTTAGTTTATTATGTCATGGGTCATTGTATCTTACTATCAGAAAAGTTGTGTGATTGTTCGCAGCCTTATCTCATTAAAAACAAACCGACTTTCTTTAACATAATCAAAAATACAGACAGACATAAAAGACAAATTAAAGTAAATGAAGAAACTACGAAGTCAAACAGATAACGTGGGACGTAGTTAACTAAAAATATTGATTACTTACGGATACCCGACAGTAAATGTATCTTAATGAATTAATTTAATAATAGATGTCGTTGATATTTTTTAATAAAAAAAATATCATTTTTACTAATTGGTAGGTAGAATTTTTTGCCTTACGGTTGGTACCTGTTGCTTTACGGTTGATAAGATTGGCTATTTCTAACGCCAGCTCGTAGCGTAGAGTAGCTACTAATCAGTAATCTTACTTACCCATAAGACAATAATGTTCTCAAGTCGCCAGGATGCTTTTTTTATGATATTGGAAAGCAAACAAGCACACGGATTTCCCGATGGTAAGAAATTCTCGCCACCTAGAGACACCAAAGGTGGTAATGGTGCGTTGCCAATCTAGAGCCAGGATGTTAGACCTCTAGCAAAAGTAAGTTTACCGGCTACCTTACTCTCCAAACCGGAACACGTCAACGTCAACCTATTGTTTATGTCATAAACAATTTAACTCTATAAATGTTGCATATTTCTTGTTACAAGTTTGTCTGTTTTTTTCTTCCTATAACTTAACAAAATCGATAATAAAAAGTTGCTCTTAAAAATCACACAGCCTTCAATGTGCTAGTAGTATTTACTGCAAGTTCGTCTTTTCTAAACATTGTATTCAATTAATGGTATTTTTAAAGTGACATTAACGAAACAAAATGTAATCAAGGCCTGGTAACTATGTTTATGTGTTTAGCGCTCTAACAAAGAAACAGATTCTTTAGCAGATTGTTTTTTTGCACGAGATTTCTTAGAGAGTAAATTGATTTTGATAATTATTTATGATTTTGATATTTTTTTGTATGTATTATTATGAGTTTATTTACAGATAGAAACTTAATTTATTCATTTAATAAAAACAATAAAATAATAAATAAATTTGAGAACACGATATACACTAAGAAATATCTATACCTACCGCTGAAAACAAACAACTTTTGCCAAAAAAGTATTTTGAAAAGTGGAAATTACGGTCGTTTCTTTTTTGCGGTTTTGTTGCGATTACATAATTAAGGGAATATTTTTCAAAAGGCTATAAAACGAGCAAGCGTGTAATCTTATAGTAAGTAGATACGAAATAAACTTAAGATTGCAATGATTTGTTGTCAATTTGATAGGATAGCTGCTTCATTTGACAATCATTAGTAAAAAGTAAATTAATGCGGATCGTCCCTACTTGGTTGATATCAGAACCAAAAAATTGCCCGTTTCATCTTTCGAAATGCAAAAGATTGGAATTTACTTCCTACGGATTTCTGGAGAGGTTCAATTTGGACGTTTTCAAAGCAAGAGTGAATACGCTGCTGCTGGCTTAGTACCTATAGCTCCATCTTGACTCCATCATTTTCCATCAGGTGAGTTGTAATCAGATAAAAAAGGAATGAAGATTCTTACATAATTTTTACGAGCTAGCTCTCTAAACAGTGGAGAGCAGTAACACTGTAATGACATAAATAGGAAAAGCAGTTTAACACAATACCGGATACTACCATTTGCTTAAGCTATGATTTTTTGAGTAGAAAAGCAATCAGTGAGCTAAATACCTTCTTCAAAAGAACTAGGTATCACGAGGAAAATATCGTTTTGTTGAATTTACGTCATTTATTTATTCTGTCGAAATATAAAATGTAGGTACGTATGTAATAATGATAACATGTTTAATAAAAAAATCCGGTTTAATTCAGGGTTGTATTTCAATGTAATAAATGTCACAATAATCACAGCTGATGTTTGTAACTTTAGTATTGTATAGTTTTTACACCTTTTTATTTTGACTCCTCTATGGTCTAGCGGTTCAGTTGTTGGACTTGACTGCATGAGGTCCCGGGTTTGAATCTCGGGTTGGGCAAGAAAAAGACAATTGAGTTTTTACAATTTTCTAATGAAATAAATGTAATTCGGGATTGGAAATGTGCCCGGTTGGCGATAGGGTTGCCACCTATCACATTGTGGGACTTAGTGTCTTTGGCTAGTCGTGGGTGCCCTGGTTGTGCCTCTGCCTACCTCTTCGGGGATATGGGCGTAAAGATGCTTTTTTTTTATTTTGACTAGGTACTTATTTGGACTTTTTTGTAATTATACGCCATTTCCTTTAATCTAAGATCGAGTTTGATAAAATTAATCTGCCTAGATTTCAAGCTGTCCACAGTCCATCAATAAATATAAAAAAAATATTTCTGTGTCACTTAGTTTTAAGTTTGGTTTTTAGTATAATTTTTAATGTATTAAATGCAAAATAAAGAACTATTCATTTTTTTCTATCTTATTGAACTCGATTAAATTTAAAGTGCTTACTGAATTAAAAGTGATGGGTAAGCATTTAGGTCAAGCCTTAGGTAGATAACTTCTAAGCAACTAATGCCTTTCAGTATAGGGGAGAATCGGGTGAAACATACGATAGGACACGTTGCTGTTTTTTAACGCAGTCGCCCCTGAAGATATTGTTAGGGGCATCGTTATTATAATATGATAATAATATATATTACACCAATATATAACTACTTGTTCAAATTTGTGTAAGAATCATTTTATCTGTTTATAAATAACAATTATTTACTTAGACTTATACATACGAGTACAAAATTAATGTTGTACATTTAATTGCTTAAATTGTGCTAGGTACAGTAAAGCAAACTAAATATCTGGCCTCGTTACAATAGTATTAAAGTACCGTAAGGAGATGATATGTTTTGCTTATTTACTGTACCTAGATTAAATATAAAATTAAATGAAATTTTGCATTCTCCAACTTAAATTAAATCGAAAAGTCATTTCACAGTCAAAGTGGACTTTAGATAAAATAATAATAAAATACATTTTGTTATTTTCATTTATAACCCCGACGGTAAATAAAAGGTGTTATAAGTTTTACGCTCTGTGTGTCTATGTGTGTGTTTTAAACGGATGGGTCGAATTCGATATGGAATGGATCGAAGTAGTTCTTAGCCACGTAGTAGGTTTTGAAGGGGTTTGTTAAACAATATATATTTTAATGTTATTTATTTTTAGACAATACCTATCAAATAAGATCAGCTAACTGTAGCATGATAGATATATCTTTAAGTAAATAATTTACACCCTTTCCACACAACTTAGAATATTGAGATAAGTACATCATTGTGTCAAGTAAGTATTACGAAAAACTGAAACAATATACCGAGGTAGGTACCTACCTAACTTTAAGCAAAGTATTTTTAATCTTCGTAATTTCAATCTTCGAGGGAAATTTAAAAGGGTAACGAGATTGAGTTTACATTAGGTTATGCACTAAGCTTTTTCTGCCAGTTCTATAAAGGTCTAAAATGCAATCAATATTTCACAGTCCAAATTTTACAAACTATGGCAAGTTCCTAGACTTATCTAATGCATTCATCACTCACTTGGCATCATTTCGACGTGTGATGAAGTATCCATGATGTTGTGATGGTGCAACATATCTGGTGGGGACTGCACCAGCCCGCCACCGCCACTGGCCATCACCATCACTGATGATCAATTCAGGACACCCAAAAATGATCACCAGAATAAAACCTACTAGTCTTAAACTCTAATACTAAACAGTGCACATTTGTTCTACTACTATGAAACGACATAAACTGGTTTTGTGATAGGGTAACACTTATTGATTAGGCACTTCGTTAAAAACCGTCTTTATGGACACGCACGTCCTTTCACGTCAGCGGCCCAGCCCACACTGCCGCATAACATCTATAATTCTATGGATCGACGCTAAAGCGCATGAGCTGAATGTCCTCCAATATGATTGGTTGTAGTTTAAAACGCCTTTTCAAACTTTGACGCCCTATTGGCTGACAGCTTTTCATTTTCCCGCCCTAATCGACATTGCCCTCGCAAAATGGCGACCCCCTTATAGCCTTTTGATGTTTTTTTGAACATTTTCTTCGGTAAAAAATAATCCTGTTCGAATATAATGAGCTTGATTTATGATTTCGAACCGCGGTCTCTTTTTCTGACCATGTTAATCTATTCACATTGGACTTCGCTGTTTTTTATGTTGACTTGATTTTGTATGTAATGGTTAAATGTTTTGTAATTGATCATTTGTATGTTTATCTGTGATGAAATAAATCATATTTGTTTAAAGCTTTGGAGATATAGTGGTGAAGATTTTCTGTGTTATATTTTTGTATTAATTATATAGCTTTCGTACGGATTTTAGTTGCACTTACTCAAAAGTAGATAATTTTGAATTTTGTTTAATGAAATATTACTTTGTAATCTGAGTCAGTTAGTTAACTCAGTTATTTCATGTTAGGTATGCTGTGTGATCTTGAGTTTTAAAAATGTTTATTTACTATGTAAATAAATTTCTTTTTTTAATATTATATATAGGTACCTATAATAAATTTTTGAATGATACCTGAGGTACAACTGTTGTCTTATTTTATATTATAAAATTGGTTGAGTAATATCAGGTTTAGGGGAAAGGTGTCCAAAACGATCCCTCGAGGTAAAATGATTCCTTATCGATTTGAGTAAACTACTATCGATTTGAGTAAACTACTAGTGATATTCATTAACTTGATATGCTAACATGCTCCCCAGACCGCGCACGGCACTCCAGTGAAATTTCATGGCTGTGTGAAAATCTTGCGGCGATTTATTTAAAAAAAAGAGATTTGTTGTGCTGAATCTAAGGTAAACGTGTCAAATTAATGGTGTATTGTTGAAATTGTGTTGCATGTTGGAAGATAAATGTATTACTTTCGATTTTTACTGACAATTAACTTTAGTTTAAGAATGATTTGATTTCGCAAGGGTAATAATTTTAGGTAATTTTTTTACAAGTTTTTAAAATTTTGCTTTTGGAGTCAAATGATCCCTTTTAGTAAGTATAAAAAGATCCCAGGCGATCATTTTACCCCTTATGTATTTCCGTAAGTGTTCGATGAACTAATAACATAAATAACAAAAATTTTTTTCAGAAGCTTACTTAAGAACAACAGTGCCATTAAACGCAATTAATGCCTTTTCTAAATGTGGAATTTACCATTTGAATCAGGATGATTTCAGTGATGTGGGCTATGAGGCTGAAGAAACTACTGATATTGAAGTGGATATTCAGGTTGTGGCCCAGCTTGTTCAACCAATTGTTATTCCTACTCCTAAAGTACCTACATCGGAAATAATCATATCAATACGACAGATACCTACATTACTTCCCTATGATTGCCAGACATCTTCCATACAAATTATAAATTTGGATAAAATACCAACATTATCGCTGCGTGAATCTAATCAAATTCAGGAAGACTTAATACTGCCCACAAATCCTACAAACCCCCAAGAGACCAATTATACCCTATTTCTAGATCTATTATAGACTCAAATTCGTCATTAGATTTACTTTGTTTGGTATTGATCTCAAAACATCTCTCCCATTATAGGCATTTGTTATAGATAACTACGTGGCACTTGGCCACAATGTTAGTTATATATCTAAAAAATAATAAAACTAAATGAAAGTATTACTTTTTTTTACTTTGGGGGCGAAATGACCGGGATCATTTTAACCCTACCCCAGGGATCATTTTACCCAACCCGGTGTACAAAATGATCCTTTAGTAAAGTTTTGGAAATCCTTTAATAAAACCGGAAATATGAAACTTACCGGAAACTCTGGTACGACAATAGATGACCACTTAAATGGAGTATCAAAAGCTTTTTACAAATTTACTATAATTCGAATAGTTTGGACACTGTTATCATTCTCCCTTAGGGGGATCATTTTGGACACCTTTGCCCTAATTCATTGTGTTGAAGCAAACAAATATAACTTTTTTTTAAAATAACGTTTTAAGTATGCCACGTGCACGTGCCTAATATGAAGCTACCCTATGGAATCATATACCTGTGATAGCAAAATAATTTAAAAACTTAGTTGCGGCAATACAGGTTTCTTTCTTAAATAAATAATGAACCCTCAGTAGGTTTTGCTCGGACACAGCACATTATACCTAATTAATGATACATGAGAAGAAGCTATAGGTATAATATGTAGATAATTTAAGGGGGTATGTAGTACATAAACACGAAGGGTCGCTAAGTATATACTTGTTACAAACCAAAATTAGGTAAAATGAATGGCTTGGGAATATGATCACACGTTCGCTCACTAGCAATGAAATTTTTAAAATTATTTCATTATTTGAGACTTAGCTAGATTCTACTGCAATTTCAATCACTAAAAGTAAGTAAGTGTTTGTAAGATTTAAATTTTGTGCTCGAAAAAATGTCAGGCTTTAAGATCCCAATCTAAAAAAACAACATTAATTTAACAGTAGCTGAGCCGAAAAACTTTGTACTGTCAGAAAAATAACTATTAAAACTGTTCCATCAGTTTACGTGTGATGCGACAATAAAAGTTAAATAAATAAGTACATATGTAAAAAATAAGCTTTGCAATAAGCATACAATGATAAGAGACACAATGGTTCTTGGCGCTTAAATAATTTGATCTTGCTTTCCACCAATTTTATCCGAAATTGCTACTTATTTCGTCCGACACCGCCACATGTAGTGAGCGATTGAAATTAAATCATTTCCTATATGTCAAATAACACACAATTATGTAACCAATCACATATATTTTCTTGGCACATAACATGAATTAGCAGAATGAAACAAACAACGCGAGATCAAGGCTATTGTAAGTTGCATGACCTCTATCTGAGTTTGTCTGTTAAACCACATATCTGCAAGTAGCTACTCAATGCTACGTTAAATCTATAGGTTACATTAATTTTAATTGAACTATCAAATGCAAAAACAATTTATGAAATTAGGTATTGGTTTCAGTGATTAGTACATTGAAACAAACAAACTAGGTATGTCCCTACAAAATATATTTACAAGTTATTATGGAAAATTGAGTAGGTAATTAGGTTGTATTGTTTTAATAGGTTCCCACAGTTGCCAGGCAGCTCATAAGAGGCGGGCACAGGCTATTGGTCATGACCAACTAGACCAGTGATGGTACAGTACTGTGCAGCTTTACAGAGTAGGGATTTATCGCCTCGCCATCCGGAGCGCCATGTGTTTGTTCGTTGATTTTTCGTATTAAAAAATATTTAGGTAACTTAAACCTTAAAAAGGGTTTAACTCCAATATGAGGGATAAAATAGCAATGAGGGGCAAAATTGTTCAAACTTTTTCTATATATCTGAATATGTTATTTCATCTAAGTGTTTTAAACATATATGTGAAACTATTTCATAATTTAGATTACTAGCAGCATTTTCGAAATTGCACTAAACGCACTTTGTAATTGCCATATTTTGATTTAGATAAATTCAATACAGGTTAGACAAGACTTATTAGAAATCTGCTGCGCATGCGTGTGGTGTTCCCCTATTCATCGATGAAACTTTAACGAAAATCAGTATTCAGGACGGTCTTAAACACTTCGTGGAAATTTGGGTTTTATTTGCTAATGGTTACTTGATTCGCCCGGGTATTAAATTTGTGAAATACTCCCTTAGGGGCCAGATAACTGGATCAATATTTGTTATGTTGTTCCAATTTGTTCCAATTTCAAAAGTAGTAATGTAACCACTATCGTTGATAGCAGAATTCCAGACTCAAAGTCACAAAAAAACTGCAATTTAATGTGTTACGGACATATTATTGTATAAAACATAGGTCGCTACTCCAGTTTTGCTATAATGGCAAGGTTAATAAATATCGATTCATCTAAACTTTCGAATAGGATAACTGAAGGTTTTGTCTTTTTGTTAACAGAACTTAATTGAAATACAACTTTAACAGAAACATAATTTTCTTTAAAACTATACTTCTACTTCTTTCAGATCGATTTTCAAATTTTCCACATTTTGACATATTCTGTAATGCTGTTTTAATTTGTGACCTAGTACACTTAGTAGGTACGTATGCAGTAAGCACGCAACTGATATTACTTGTATTGGTTCAATACTACTGTGTAGAATAAAACATTTGTCCTTGCGTTGCCTGGCAGTTCATAAATGGTGAGCATAGGCTAATTTGGTCGTTACCAAAAATCTACTGTAGCAGAGTGCTCTGCAGCAGCTTTTCCGGTTAGTGAACCACCACCTTACCTCACCAGGGATCTTTCAGGGAGAGCCCTGTGATAAAAAAATGTCTCACAAAAAAGTGGAGTATTTATTTCAAATAAATGAACTAACTATAGGTATATTTGGCTAGTCGAGTTAGGTTTGGTGAGTAGGTAGGTTACTTACGTACATACTGTAAATCAGTAAAATTTCCTTTTGTACTTAAGTAATAAAATAAAAAAAAATGATATCAATATCATACAAAAGAGTTTAGAAGAAAGTATTATATTATTGTAACGTTCCAGAATAAATTACAATTTTCTTGCAATTCTTATCTATTTTTTGACCTTCATACATGAAACTTTAAGACCCCTTACTTAAATAATTGTAGCCAAAACATGACTACGGTGGTAATCATCAACGCTGATGCGACTGGAATAGATAGACAGAATCATTAAGTACATAGACAGAATCCAATATCTCCGAATATGGTGGGACAAGGATTTTTGTAAAAATGTACCTGTTTCACAATTTCAGGCTACATGGCAAATGATGAGTTGATCTATGTTCATAAAAAAGGCAGGTATTGAAATAGGAATGCTTTCCATTCGGCTAATTGGGTGTTTTGCACATAATATTATGAAGTAGTAATATCCTAACAACCTAGTGGTCTAAGTACGCCGATAGCAATGTAGACTACAAGTCAGTTTTTTGAGTATTGTAAAAAATGTCTAAACACTCTGTGGTCATTAATTTTGCTAATCAGCATGTCAACGTGTGAGGTGTGTAAAAAAGAAAAAAGTTGGCGCCTGATGTTCCCGTCAATGTCATTAAGGGTACAGATAAAATAATTTCACATAGATGATAAAGCTATCTTTGCAGATGTCTCGATATCTTATGTCAAGCAAAATGTGACTTTATCATCAAGTAATAAAGTGTGATTTTATTGCAACTAAAACAATGTAGAGGAAGGAAGTTCTTTTATGCAGATGTTAAGAGTGTTGATATGGATTTGGTGCAAAAGTTTTTTATTAAGTTATCTTTACGAGAACCGATGTCAAATGACTTGAATGTCTACATGCCATACGGTAAATGAAAAAAGGACAAAATTACAACGACAAAAGACACCAAAAAAATAGTCACTAAACATTTTTGTAGTAGGTATCCATTGGGTCTTGCGTTTAGCCAATCTGTTGGGAATACCGCCAAGTAAGTCTTAGCACTTAATCCCAAATTGTCGCTATTATGTGCTTATACGATATTGTTCTATGGTTGTAGAACAAATTAAATCAAAATCATACACACATATATTACTTCGTAATTCCCTTTGAAATCATTGATCAAAATATTTAGCCAACATATTGAATTTCAACGTCAACATAACACCACGAGAGCTACACGTTGCACCAACATCTTGACACAATGTCAGAACAAGTAATAGTAGGTATGTAATAATATGTGCCGCAGTGCTTACAGTAAGAACACGTTTTTTTTAAAACAAATGTATATCTAATTAAAACCGAAAACTTTTACTACAGAAAAAGAATACAATGTAACTACAGTCACGATTTATTGTTTTAGAATCATTGCGATAAGTTTTTTTCATATGAGATCGTTAACTATAGTATTGAGCTATCAACAAAAAATAGAAAGTTTAATAAATATCGTATATATCGTTTCACGTATCAAAGGTATTTTTATGTCATAAGATAGTGAACCAATACACGGTTTTCTTGATAGTTACGGACAATCGCAGCCAAACACCATATATGCTTACATCTACATATACAGACCTAAGTCTATTGTGCAAGTCTACCGGCAACCCTACCGTCCGGACCGGAACATGACACAGTCATTATGGTGATAGGAATGGCTAAGGCAGCTATGATTGAAAACCCCCCCAGAGTACCAAGCCTTGTCGTGACGGGGGGGCTTAATACCCGGGGTGCAAGACAGCACCCTGGAGAAGCTAATTGGTATCTCAACGCCGGGCACTGCTGGCACTAACCCTGTCGGCCTGTCCGAGAAATCGTAATCCACGGGAGGTGTCGATGTTATGTCTATCGGCCTATGATCGTGGACCGAGGGTTTTGCCTTGATTGGCCAGACCGCGAGGAAGAAAACCTCTATAAAAAATTACCACAAGCCAAGGTGTAGAGCCGTGCCGAGGGCTGAATGGCACAGGGCTCTGTCTGTGTCGCGAACGGTTCCAGCATTGGGTGCTTTGGCAAGGCTCATCGTATTTGCCTAGCCAGGTCGGAGCGGCGTAACGGCGTGGTGGTCTTTTTAGTTCGTCTGCTAATCGTGGGATCAGTCATGAGTTCTTCAAATAAAAACAAAAAATTTACATGTGATGAAAGAGGGCCGAGAAGGCCAAATAAAAGCAGGCAGTGCTGTAGGCCCTTCTAAGGGCCACGCGAATGAGGAAAGGGGCCTTTCTAAGGGCCAGGCAGGTGTTAGTAGCGGCCCTTGCCAGGGCCGAATCCCGCAATCTCAAGGGGGAGTTTGTAGGAGTTAGAGAGTAGGAGTATGCAGTTTGTTTCATCCATATATTAACATTTGATAATTTTATGATTATTTGACCCCAATCTCCCCTATTTTTATATTTAATATTTTTGTTATTATTACATACTTACTCTGTGGATGCCTTAATTCAGAAATTATTTATTTTACATTTTTTGCAAAAGCAATTTTTGTGACGAGTCTGTATATTGCCTAATTCTAAGACCTAATACTGGAAGCAATAAATCTAAAAAGAATTCTGTGCTAGATAATTTAGCTTAAACATAAATCCCTTCTTTTAAAGTCGGATAAAACTATTGTTTTGAAACATATTCGTATAACAGTAAACCATTCACCTCCATTAACACGAAGTAGATGCGACGACGATCGATAAGATGCCTTCTGCACTTCCTGGCTACTTCCGGTCCGCTCCCTACTTCCGACCAGACAGGAATCACGGGGGGAATTAGATACTCTCAATAATTATTGATATATTTCAATTAATATTGCAAGAACTTTCGTTAGTCCCGGACTTATGGGATACACAAGCATATTTATGTTTGTCATTAACCCCCTGTTAAAGGTTAAACTGAGTTTTTTTTAAAGTTCGCTCCAATTAGTCCGCCTTACCTACATTTGCTACCTGAAATTGAAGCTAGTAAAGTTACAAGTGTTTAATCCCAGAAAATTCCTTAAAATGCCATAAAACCCCTCTGTGGTCTAATGGTGTTTGTCCTGACCACATGTGATCTCGGGTTCGAATCTTGGGAAAGGCATTTCCAAAATGTGTGTTGAAATTTCTAACAAAAATGACGTTGTCTGAGATCGGATAAGATCTTGGGTGGCGATAAGTTTGCCATCTATTACAATGTGGGAGTTACCTTCCTAATCGTGGGTGCATTTGTCGGAACACTGTCAACGTCTTCGGGGATACGGGCCTGAATGTTCACTTAATTTAGAAAATCCGTCTAAATAAAAATATTAACTTTGTTGTAAACAAAAATACACTACACATTAGTGCAAAATAAAGTCACTTTCCGCTGTCTGTGTATATGTATGCTTAGATCTTTTAGGGTGATTCATGAGGAATACCTAACCTCCCTAATAAATAAATGTGGAAATAACATAGGACTTTGTCCATTCGTGCGAAGCTGGGACGGGCTACTAGTTAAGTGTAAGTAGGTAAAATAGGGTAAGGGGGCTCAAAACAGGCACCTTAAGGTTAAGTAAGAAAAAAAACGAAGAAGTTTGTATTCAATATTAAAATTTCTCCTATATATCAAAAACATAATGCTGGAATCAAAAAAGTACCAAATTCCAATGCTCCAAATTGCCCAAGGGAGTAGCCTAGAGCGAGCACGGGGTACAGCTATCATTGGGTACCACGTCACGACTTGATAATTCTTTTTTTTTCGAAAATAGCAAATGTTACCGAAATGGTCATTTACCTTTACATACATTTTATGATTTATGAACATCTTATAAGTGGTTATTGAGTTATCGACAATGAGGTTATCAAGATAAGTAAAAAAATTAAGCTCCATTAAGTATAACTAAAAAGTCAATAGTCAACCTAGGAATCATGACTTATCTTTCTAAAATAAAAACCACCAAAATCTTTATTGGCTGAGAGATCGCGTAACAAACAAAAGAATACAGCAATGGTCAAACTGAGAACCTCCTGTATTTTAAAGTTGGTTAAAATAAATATAAACGTGACAGTACCTTTAAAACCAAGCATTTAACCCAAACAAGAATGATCGTCGCACAAATGACCTAAGACTAAGACCTCCAATAACATCTATGGTATCTTTAGACAACAATTTCCTAAACAGATAGTTCATTTTTTTTTGTAAAGGTAAGGTTACTAAGGTAAGGTAAGGTATTGCTATTCTATTGGTCAGAGCCGTAGCCATGAGCTTATAGCTCTACACTCTACACTGTAGACTCTACAGTATACCATAGCATTTTTTTTAAATGGCTAAGGTGCTGCTGTTTGCGGTTTTTATAACTTTAACAACTTCAAGTGCTCAACCCGAGACATCGTTATTTAGATGGATTGGACTGTTCTCTACTTGCCTAACATCCTGGCCACAACATCTATGATGTCTATGTTGTTGTAATATGTTTACTGTCTTTTGCCGTAAAAAAAGTATTGTAACTATAGCGTCTATGTAGTACATATTATTTGTACGATGTTTTCAGAACAAAAGCGCTATAGATTTCGATACGTGAATTACCGAACGTAATCTAAAGCAACTCATAGGGAAGGCAAAGAGAGCGCTAATTGAGTTAACAAGTCCTACAGTGATAGAGCAGTCGTGACTGGAACCAATCGTGTACTTGTGATTAACGCGCCATAAACAATAGACCGCTCATTACAATTACTAGTTAATATGGTTCGTTAGCGCTAAGTTAAGAATGACGTTATGAACTTAGCTGTGCCAATTGACCAATTAAAGCACCCGAATTAAAAAAATCTGAGATTCTCTTTGTTCTCTGTCTTTGTTGTCTGAGATCTTTTTGTTTTTTTTTTAAGTTAATTTACCCCTTCCTTGGGTCGGCTAAGACCTTTAAGACCTACCATACTGCCACTTCTCCCGTTATAATAATTTCTTTTTTTACAGTCATTAGTCGGTATATCCTGTAATTAGAGTAAAATTGACTTGTTTTTTATGTTTTGTTTCGACTGTTTTGTATTAGTGTACACTTTGTTGATGCAATAATAAATAAATAAATAAATAAATATGTACATACAAAGTTATGTCAGGTTAAAGCGGTGGCCTCGTAACTCAAGCTCATTTAGTGAGATTTGGCGGCATCGTGGTAATACACGATACACTGATTTATTCAAAAATGTTTCGCCTGTGCACTTTAACTAAGCAAAATTGAACTAATAACCATCAAAGTTAATCAATTTTACTCATAATTAACTGCGAAACAACTACGACCATCTTCTTTCACGATGGCGCCAAAACTCTTGTTTTTAGTATTTGTCCCTTTGTGGGACAGGCTACGACCATTGCGATTGTCATTTATTTCAAACTTACGTCTTCAAATTTTTACGTCTTTAAATTGTTTCCTTTTAATAACCCCCTTTACAATTTCTGAAATTGTTTGAAAGCGAGACAGTTAATTACTGATTGCGAAGCACTAATTACACTAATTACTTAGACTAATTACACTATGTTTTTGGCTTACGGAATTCTAAAATATAACACGCAACTGCCTTCCTTTAACAACACAAAAGTGCAACAAACTGACACAAATTATTCTGTCATTGTCAAAGACGTGACCAACAAACACCGACAAAAGGCAGAGTAAATGTCTAAAGCCTTTAAAAAGAAAAAAAAACATTGTCAAAATAGGGCGCACATTTAACACATCAGTTGGCGCCATTTTATCTAAGTATCGGATTAACATCGCATTCTTGATGGAATTATAGATTTTTGGACGAAGATGATTTTATGGCTATGTTTATACTTTGTGTTTGCCTAAACTTGATTAAAATTTGTATGTCACGCTAAGCTGTCTGGCGTCGGACTTGACTTCTTGAGGTCCAGGGTTCGATCCCGGGTCGGACAACAAAAAAAAATTTTCTATTTTTGAATAAATAAATATTGTTACTTTAGTTATCCGGGATTAGATAAGCGCCTTTTTGGCGATAGGCTTGCCATCTTCTTGTGTTTCTTTTTATCTCTTTGGGGATACGGGCGTAAAGATATTGAAGATGTCCCCGATAACGTTTGAGTTTCAGCGTTTTAGCGTAGGTACACTTTTAAATACTACTCGTATTTGTCATTTCAACCCATTATTAGACTTAACCCAAAACGCACAAGTGCCCTTAGTAATTACATCCATAAATTATTTCACTGAAAGCGATGTGGTCGTCACATCCATACGTCAATAATATATCCTCTACGGAACCTTACAATCTATTTAACTAGTATCCTTGTTCCATAATGTGAATAATAAATAGCTTGTATAAAAATCGGTAGCTTTTTAAAACTGAAGAAAAAATCCCTGTCGGGAGGAGTTTCCTTTGGGGATTTCACGCTCAGTGATGACAGGATTAACCAACACGCGTTTCTCCGGTTACACCTTCACAATAAACTAGCTGTTTACCCGCGATTTCGACGGCGTATATTAGATTTTGATAGTACAGTCATTTAGGGGTTTGCTTTTTGAAAACTAAAATTAAAAAAAAAATAATAACCCTCGAGAAACCTTATATGCGATTTAGCTAAAAAATCTTGATCACGTCAGCTTTCAAACATAAATCTGCATCGAAATCGGTCCAACCGATCCGTTAAAAAATTTGATGTGAAAAAACACACTCACACTGACACGTTATTTTTATAAAACACCTCTCTTCCCGTCGGTGGTTACAAAATTTGCCTACGTCTAAGCTCGGGTCTTTATGCATATTAAATTTCATCAAAATCGTAAGAGCGGTTTAACCGTGAAAACGTAACAGACAGACAGACTTTCGCTGTTACAATATTATTATGACTATAGAGTAGTCTTTTGACCGCTACTTATACCGTGTGCAATGTACGAATGTTGGCAGTTTCTTTTTAGAATTTATACCATTTCGGGCATGATATTTACAAAAATCCTCATGTGTCCCTGTAATTTTGTTTAAGAGGAGAAATATGACATTTTCAGTGTTGTTAATAACAAACAAATATTTTTATACAAATTTAGCGTGTTTGTATGAAAAAATTATGAATGTGATGGAATACAGGTAGATCTAATCTGCGTTAGGTTTGGTACTAGATACCTTATGCCTACCCTGTGAGAGACTCGAAGATTTTTGTTTGTATGTGTGTATGTGTGTATGTATGTATGTATGTATGTATGTATGTATGTATGTGTGTGTGTATGTATGTACGTATGTATGTCTGTATGTATGTATGTATGTATGTATGTATGTATGTATGTATGTATGTATGTATGTATGTATGTATGTATGTATGTATGTATGTATGTATGTATTTATGTATGTATGTATGTATGTATGTATGTATGTATGTATGTATGTATGTATGTATGTATGTATGTATGTATGTATGTATGTATATATAGGTATGTATATAAATATATGTGTGTGTGTGTGTGTGTGTTGTATGTGTGTGTGTAGAAACCGCAATAAGGAAACCGTACTAATAAATACACAGTAGCCGTGTTTGAAATACCATCCTTTTGTCCAGGTTGCACAATGAGTGATTATAATCCGAGATTTACGGCTGACTTACCACAATCCTCAAACACCATCACACGCTTTCAAAAGACCATCCCCTATTAAAAGGTGATTATATAAAAAACGGGCAACCGTGAGTCACATTGTTTTAATGTAGGGTTCTGACGACAGTCAAACTAATATCCTGGATTTATATAAGAGAGCTGATACTAAGAGAGTTGTATCTGTTTTAAAAATTAAGAGATTATTCGTTCGACTGCTATATTTTCTTTCTTTCTTTCTTTCTTTAGGGTTTGGCATTCACGTTAGCATTTTGCCAGTATTCAAGTGGAAATTTGCATCAATTTGTATCAAATCTACCAAAATCGGGAGTCAATTATAATTAGTCATAAGTCGTAAATAAGTCATGTCAAGGTCTTGGGTAAAGCGGTGGCCTCAATACTCAAGCTCATATACTTAGTGAGATTTGGCGGCAACGAGAAAATACGCAATACGCTAATTTCTTCATGATTATTCCATTTGTGCACTTTCACTGAACAAAATTGTACAGAATGCTACCAAATTGACTAATTTCACTAAATGTAAACACGAAATTCAATAATCATTAAAAAATTTCGACCAATTTTTCTTTTGATGGCGCCAAAACTTCGACTCCTATACTTTTGTATGTGATTGTTATAATTGATTTCTCCGTCATTTCTGAATCAATTTTAAAAATTAACATTTACATTTGAAAGATCATACCTACTTATCCATTGTCATCAAGTCAGGATCTGGTGATGAAATCCCAGGGAAACCGATGAAAATTGTCAATTTTTGAGTAGGTACTTAGACGACGTAGAGATTAAAATCGAAATTATTTTTTACAGTTTCGATGCCTTTAAAATATGAAGTATTTTAAAGCATTTTTCGGCAAGCTGCAGCTTGTTCATTAATTTTAAAGAAGTTCTATAAAAGTCTACTAATTTATAAAGAAATAAAAAATATCACCTAAGGTAGGATTGAACCTGCACCCTTTTGTCTCAAACCGACGACTACTCTTACTATTCGAGCTACTGAGCATTCAACTCCTATAGCGAAATTTTAAATTCCTTTCTGACCGTTTACATCGGTAGTTATATCCTGTGGATATTCTATATCCTATGATATCCTATGTATGTACGATATGTACATATCGTATCATATATTCTTTGTAATAGTATTAATGTGCTTTCGTTTCTCTTAAGACATTTTTTCTTTCTCTAAAATTCATAGAAATTTATGCCCGGCAAGTGCTAAAATCAAAATATCTTGGTGTTTCATGAGCTTGAGTCTCTTCACATGCAGTCATATGAGATCTGTTTTCGTCCTTATCTTATCCTCGGCGTCGAACAAAGAATCGCTTGTAGTTTCAAGTGGGATACATCTTAACTACGCATCTTCCAAGTCTAGCCAGTAGGGTTACTCATGGATCTCGATTTCATGCAAATTGGAAATTAGAATCGGATATGTCTTTTTAGGTAAGTACTCTTCAATACAACACTAACGAATTATCAACATTTAATTCCAAAAATCAGTCAACAAATCTGATATAATAACTTAATATTTTTCAAGAATTAAAGCTCGCTGACTGCATTCGTAACAGTGAGATCCGAGAAAGAGTGGGATTGAAAGAAAGCGTTGGTGTTCAAATGAGAAAGGACATATTCCATTGATTCGGTCATGTGGAAATGATGACAGATGAAATACTGACAAAGCAGTAGTATCTAAGTAGGTAGGTAGGTAGATAGGTAGTAAGCACTATTACCTACTTTCCAAGCGTTGACAGGATGGCATAGGAGGTTGATGTTAGGAGTTTTCGAAACCAGAGTGCATGTATGAATAGGATAATGAATGTGGAGGAAACCAGGCAGGTATTCAGTGAACGTGACATTTGGCACAAGATACTCCCTACCACGGGGTAGCATTAGAGGCTTGACATGAAGATAACTAGTAGCTGAACGTTATTAATTCACTAATATTGTGTACAAGAGTACCTAAAATGACAAATCCGATTCCAATTTCCAATTTGCATAAAATCGAGATTCAAGAGTAAACCTACTGATAACAACCGCGTACTATGTTCATAATATCAAGATTTCAGGAGACATCTGCTTGTGAAATTTTCTCACCAGAAATATGTATTCCGCGTTTGATACAAACTTTATTGAAATGAGACAACTCCTATCCTACCTAGAGAAGATATCTGAAGAGGTTAGTGTTAGTTTATTTCTTACTAACACCATAAGCTTTATCATCTACTCTTACAAGATGATAAAGCTATGCGACGACTCACCCTAATTTATGTCACAGTCTCAGCTATCCTCCACTGCCATAACAACAATGCTCGTCAATGTGATGTTCTGATTTGAAGGATATTCGAAGATAGCCGGCAAATTTATCATCCCTACCTTGGATCACCAATTACCGCTTGATGCTGTAAAGTTTTTTATTAAATAATATTGACAGTGGCCATTATTTTTCTCACTGTCGTGTTTCGGTTATCTTGTGTAGCTTCTTAAAGATCTTGTCTTTAAGAAGCTCTACAGAATGAATTGGCTACACAGTATTAGCGCTTATGGGCGTTGGTGCCTAACGGCTATTTATTTTTCTAACCACAATATTCTTTTTCTTTTTGAAAATGACTAATGTGTTCACCAACCTCGCGGATTTACAACGTCACCAGGCCTTGTGGCCCGAACAGTGTGTTCAACCCTAGACATCATTATTTAGTTAGAATCCACAAACAGAGCCAGTTCTACCACTAGTGTTGTCCATCAACAAATACATCGATATCGTCAATTACCTCTAGATACGCCATGTGTTACTATCGATATAATGCAATGCTTTTACTATTGTTTACACGGGCGTCTGTTTATCTGATATTCTAACTGGATTACTCGATGGCTATTTGTTTTACCAATGTTTCGGTGCAAATAGATAACAGACTGCCAGGATTAAGTAACATGACGCACAATTACTATCATGGTAGCGGGAGTACTGAACATTAATATTAATACATCATTATTGGACCTAGTCTTTTGATAAGAACGTTAATAATGCGTGAAAGATTTTCATGAGTGAATATATACGTTTTGAACAACACTTAGTTTGCACTTTGTCATAATACACTTTATTTAACCCTGTACGATTCACTTTACCCAATTGAAAGGGCAACATAAAGTAAACAAAGTCTATTGTGAAAAGTACAAGTGTTATTTAAATATTTAAAATGTCGACTATGAAAGTACACGTTCTATTAGTCATTGGAGTTCTCTACTAAATGTATGATGATGTCTGCAATTTAATAAACCTACATTAATAGGTTAAATATTTTTTTAATTTATTTGTCAAACTAATTAATTAACTAAGTAACTACGAGATTAATATCTCTGTATGAGATAAGATTGCATTATGTCTGTTTATTAATATTTTAATAATCTTATACAGTTATAACTAACAGCTGTATAGAGACTAGTCGTGTTTACTCTGTGTCGTTGTGTATGTGTGCATCTGCCTACCTCTACAAAGATATGGTCGTGAGATACTTTTCCTTACAACATTTTATCTATACTAATAATAAATAGAAAATATGTGAATGTTTGTGTTAATAGGCTCAGAAACTATTGGACCTATTTTAGAAAAAAAAATCTCACAGAAAAATTAGAAATTTGTCCACTTGTGTTCCCACACACGTGTTCCGTGTTCCGGGACGGGTTGATAATGTACAGTAAAGATACCCCTGTCATGTTTGATTTTCGGATCGGGTAACTGAAAAATTTGTCTATAAAAATCCCTATGTCCTCCCTTCGCCAGGTATCGGGGTTGTGGGGACGCTTTCGCAAACTTCCACTGCCCCGGCGGCCCTGGATCTCGCGATCCCCGTCACGCAGCCCCTCTCAACAGGGGGCCGCATGTCGACTGAAGTGGTGCACGGAGACACAGCGTACACCACTTCGGGGCCCAGTGGCGACAGTCACCCCCTTACCTGCCGCAAACCCGATCGACCGGGCGGGCTAGATGGAAAGCCCGCCCCCCTCCTCCGTGGGCCGTACTGCCACCATCCCACGCGGGTCAACCGGCCCTCCACCCTGTGTGCGCTCCTCGTGTCACCTCTTGGAAAGAGAGGGGTACTGAGGAGCGCCCTCCCTGGTCCGTATTAGTTTTACCGGGGCCCCGGCTCGACCCCAGTTACTCAGCCCCCCCCCCCGCCACGAAAAGGCTCGGTCCCTCGGGGGGGCTATAAAAAAATCCCTAAAACAACGTTGTCCAAGATTACATATGTGCCCGATTGGTGAAAGATATGCCTCCTACCACATTGCGGGTCTAAAATTAAATTCATGCCATAATGGGTGCCCTGTTTCTGGGCTCACCTCTTTGGGAATAGGGGCGTGAAGGTACTTCTGAGTGATTATATCTAATAATATCATATATAATATGTGGGTATATACGATGTTGGTATTTTATAGCGACTTAAAACACAGATTCCGCAAGCAACTTGTTTTCATTTCAAAACAAAATAATGACAAAACACCAATAGGATTGATAGATATACCTATCGTTGATTATGTCTGACAAGGACGCGCTAAGACGCGCGACGCCGCGGCTTGCGACAGGAGAATTTATTCTCGCGATAACTGTGTCGCCACGCCGGAATGTCCGTCCGTCTGTACCTCATTATTTGGTACCTGCTACAGTCACCATCCGTTTTATAGTTTACGGACATTACCGTATTCAGACAATTTAGATCCCATATCAAGAATCTTCGAACGGAAAAAATTATATATAATTTTATGATCATCTCAATCAAACTCTACGCTACAATAACCTTTAAACAACCTTTTATAATAGGAAGGTAAAAGAGATTTAAATGATCATAGTAACAAAATAGTTATTTATATGCATAAAATTTAAAAGTATCGTTGATATTTTCAAGCAAGTACATGTTTGGACGTAAAATGCTACGATTTGCGACGGTATTAATGCTGCGATTACTGTAGGTACTGCCACGTTAGAACGTTCTTACCGACAGGCAGACTGAACCGACTGATTAATTAGTTTAATTAAGTATATTTTAGTACAGTCAGACAGGTTATTGTAGAAATAACTATTTTCTTTATAGAAAGATACACTTGTAATAGACGTGACTTTTTTATTTTTACAAGCTTTTTATCAGTTTCAATTTTTCTTGATCTTTTCGGTCGTTACTTTATTAGTGAGGAACATATCTTATTCTTCATTTTAAACACTCAACCACAACTGATTGAGCTGTAATTATATCACACCTTTAGTTCCACTCAGGATGCTATTTTAAGCATTATGTATAGTGCTCAATCCAAAATGGCTGCTGAAATACAATGGCATTTGTATATTTTGTACAGCCCACTCAAAAAAGAGCTTAAAGAGCAGAGTACAATTCATATAAGATAGCAAATGGTTTTTCTGATAGTAAGAGCTATTAATTAAATATGGTATATTATTACTGTCAAAAACTACCTGCTTCTTCTGTACAAAATACTACGATTAATAACGTTAAACAAGTCCTTAAACGTCTTTGCCTTTTATTATCAAGCTAGCGGCCCGCCCTGCCTTCGCATAGTTATGAAATATACATATAAACCTCTTCAATCACTTTATCTATAAAAAAAGCATCAAAATCCGTTGCGTAGTTTTAAAGATTTAGGCATATAAAGGGACATAGGGACAGAGAAAGCGACTTTGTTTTATACTATGTAGTGAAATGCAATGAAAATACTGTATATGATCAAAGACTCCCAATCAAAAGACCAATTTGTGGTCACCCCACACTCCGTAGTAACTCCCATGATGACAAATTTTTAAATTCCTCAACAATCTTTGGGTTAAATTTATGAAGCGAAACAGTGTGACGATTTTATTGGTGCAAGTTTGACAGGCAACAAGACTATTTTACCCTACTACGGCAAAGTCAAATTAAGGGTTATATTTTTACTTGTCTCTAGACGTATGGATGTTTATTGTTAATGTAGGTAGGTATGTAAATTTAGGTTAAGTGAAGTGTTAAGATTATGAAACTGATTTTCATAAATGATTTATGAATCAAATCGTTGTTATGCTCCGGGTGGAATAGGCTACATGATAATAGGTATGTATACAAAAAATAATAAGTACGTTAAACGCCATAATCGAAAAGAAAAAAGCAGCAGCATCTTCTAATACCTAAGTTTATACGGGACTACCTTTTTCGACGAACTTTGTTCTACCCGTTTAGTTTGGATCGGAAAAATTCAAATGTTTTTTCCTAGTTTCCTCGCAGTCTAAAGGGATAAAAAGTATCTTATGTCCGTCTCCTGGTTCTAATATATACATTTTTAGCCAAATCGGTTCAGCTATTCTTGAGTTATAAATAGTGTAACTTACACGACCACCTTTTTTAACATATATTATAGTTAGGCTCATATATATCACATATATATTTCTTACATAAAGTATTTTTGGGGTCTATGATGTCGGATTTCATAACACCAAAATGTTATCAGTTTGTTTATTTTTGAAATAATTTTACTTTATATGTAGTAAAATTATAAACGTGTTGAATTTTTTAATCTCTTTTGGATGAGGTAAAAACAATTGGGAATCGACCTGTATACACTTTAGGTACACGACCATGATAAATCTTTTTGACGCACCCTTTATAGCATGACTTTCAAAACACGCAATCATTTATATCAATTTATATTTGTTTTTTACCAATCTCCGACTATGAATCTGCTTTTGCGAAAGATTAATCTTCAATAATGATAAAGCATAGATAGGGCTAGTATGCGTAAAGTTAATATCTCTTCGCAGTTATTGCTGCCTATCAAATACTTTTGTTTTATTACTACAGAGTAAATCAAGCTCATTTTAAGATATTATTAAAATTGGTGGTAAATTTGTTGTGCACTTACTAAACTAATTTCAAGTCATCGCTATCTTCTTTCAAATAAAGTTATAGAAAGAGACAAAACACTTTGATTGCTGTCAGATTAGTCTGTACACGATATTCCTGCTAACGTTTAATCTATCACTTAAAAATGTTGATTAAAAACGTCACAATTGGATATGTCTTAAATGTTTCACCTTTTGTTTTTGTTTAGCTTTATTAAATATTAAATATTTATTATGTTTATATTATATTTATATTAAAATCGGCGATTAGCTGACGACGATTCTCTTAAATACATATCTGAAATTCACTAATTTTGCTAAACTGCTGTGGATTTCGCTGGTGTAGAAAGTTAAAAATTAAAAAGAGCGAATGAGAGAGCCACGAAAGACAAAAGTCAGAAAACTTGAAAATTGCTGTTTCTATGAAAGGGAAGAGATATTTGTGTCAATGCATGTTGGCTTTTAAGAACAAAAGAATATTTTTATAAATTCGAAATCAATAAAAAAGCAACACATTTTCAAATTCATTTCAAATGTTTTATCAATACAAACACAAGATAAAAAATATTTAACTAATACAGATAGATATACAGTCGTGGTCAATTAATTAGGGACATGCAAGATAGTGAAGAACAATAACCGGTTATGTATATACAAACAGAAAACCCTATTGATTTCTTAGTAACTATTATGCTTTAAATGGCTGTAAATAAAAGAATAAATAAATAAAAAAAGTTTTTAATATCAAAGGTTGAACATGTATTCAATTTGAAGGTATAATACTGTAGCTGGACATTTAATTAAGGACAGTAAACTATAATGAAAAATAAAGTTAAACAAAACTAATAATCTGCAGTATTATAACATCTTTAACAGCTCCATTTTATTACGTGTAAAACCAGTACCCAGTAGCAAAACCTTTGTTAGTAATTACCGCTTGACACCGATGTGGCATAGACATTATCAGTTTCTGGCATGTTTCGACAGGAATGTTTGCCCATGCCTCACAAAAAGCTTCATTAAGTTCATCTAAAGTTGTGGTACGATAAGTGGCTACTTTTTTCTTGATTTCGTGCCAAAAGGTGCTCGATTGGGTTAAGGTCCGGGCTATTTGCTGGCCAATCTAGCACCGATACTGACTGACTGGTAAGAAACCACTTGACTGAACGGGCTGTATATTTCGGGTCGTTATCATGCTGAAACGTCCATATAATAGGGAGATGCTCCTCAGCATAGGGAAGCATCGTTTCCTCCAATATTGCCTTGTATTGATGTTGGTCTAAGTTACCCTGAACTTTCTTCACAGGTCCCACTCCACGTCCAAAAAATGAACCCCACATTTTAATGTTTCCACTGCCATGTTTCACCAGCTTTTTTGTGAATCTTGGATTTATTTCCGCTTTTACTGGATGCCGTACGTATTACCTTCCATCTGAAGAAATCAAATTAACCTTGGTCTCGTCAGAGAATAATACATGTTGCCAGTAGGCGTAGGTCCAATGTCCATATTTACGTGTAATCGCCAAACGAGCATTTCTATGTTCTTTCTTCAACAACGGTACTTTGCGAGTCACTCTTCCGAACAACCCTGCTTCTACCAGACGTCGTCGAACGGTCCTCGCTGAGACACCAGCTCTTTCGTCTGTCCCAAACACTTCGTGTTTAATTAAAATAGGGCCTAGAAACGGATCTTTCTTAGCTAACCTGGTTATCGTTATATCTTCTTACGGAGTTGTTTTTCTCAATCTTTTTGTTCTGCGCACATTTAAATCTGTGTTATTGCGTCTGACATGTTGCACTGCCATAGTTTTTGAACAACTTAAATGTTCTGCTATCCTTCGGTATGGCCAACCATGCTCGACAACAAACTTCATGATAATTTTTCGTAGTGTTGGATCGCAACTTTTATTTTTACCCATTTTTCTTCAAAATATTTTTCCAAACTTAAAATTAATATCGGGATTTCCGCCAAAACTACCACGAAATAATAAGAGAAGAAGTAAAAAAGTATTGAGATTCAAATTTGGAAAATAGAACGCAATATCTCAGTGTCCCTAATTAAATAGCCAGCCAGCATTATTTGAACAAACAGCACTACGATAATCTATCAGCTATACAGTAAAGCGGTTTAATGTTTAAGAAGTTGTTATTGTTTGTATGATCGGGCACATAAATGACTAATTATACTTACATGTAAGAGATATGGAATATGGTTTAGACTCGTTGGAAAATAAAAAATAAATTCACAATTCGGTTTAACCAAAGAGTGTCCCTTATAAGTTGACCACGACTGTATATTTAAGAAAAACGAGAACGCTCTACAGGCGCATGCTAGGCCTGCTGGATTTAAAAGCATTATGTAGACAGCAGACATTACTCTAAAAATATGTTTAAATTTTGGCACTTTAACATAACGCTATTCTATTACTATAACCTATAGCGAGGATGACAAATTCGAGCCATGTGTAAGCAAAAAATACAACAGATTGCACTCCGGGAGTGTCGGCAAAAGTGAAAACTTGAATATTAACGTTGTGTCTTTTGGATATTTTGGAATAGTTAGGGAGTAATTTTGCACGAATTGCTTTAAATATCAGTATGAAAGTACTATCATTTATGTGGTAGAATACAATATTCATTTATTGCTCTATCGTACACAAACATGTGTTGTCACATCCGCGCAAGCGCCCTGCGCCGTCTTACGAATTTTCGATTAGGTCACGTGTCCTGACGCGAGTTTAGAAGTTTCTACCCATTCCAAAAAAAGTGCGCAATCCCGCCGCTAAAGAAGTTTTCACTTCTAAAATTATTTGTTTTTTTTAGTAAAGTAGGTACTTTGTTTTAACTGACCACCACAGACGTTTCCAAACCTATTACATGTAACGCCTACTTTGGTAATCAATAATTTTGTAGCACCCCCTCCCCGTTTTTCTCCACAAAAACTTCAATAGCACTCGTAACATATTTTTCTCGCCTGGAGTTTAATAAAACCATTCTTTTCAGGTTTCCTTACCACCCCTCTATAGGCGTTCAGTGCCCACAAGACGGCGATATCGCCCACACAGTCTTTCCTATTATTGATATTGTTAAGTCAGTGATCACTATTGTTGTGCTAAAGCTTAGTGGGTAGGATATCTAGTAAAGTAACGTGATATTCGTCATGTACTCCAGACTAGCATTGACTTCTATATATAATAAATAAAGCACATGTTACAAAGTATAAGAAAAAAAAATATTTATCTTGAAATTCTAAAAAAGGGATAGAGTTATTAAAGGCTTAGAGCTCCGAAAATGGACACGGACATCTCGTGAGAGGTTAAACGGTCACTACCAACATCACCACTGTTGGTCGAGATTCGCCGCCTCGCCTATTCCTGCCACCATAATGACAGTATTTGAATGACACTGTCGTGTCTCAACCCTGACCGTAGAGCAGCTAGATAACGTGCAGATCATGGTCAAAACTCAGGCCACAGGATAGCAACCTACCTGTCAACGTTGAGTATAATCACCAATTTTCTGTCAATGCGCTTGCAGCTACTTACTCCACATTACTCTGCATTATATAAACTTTAGCTGTGGCGAATTTCATACTCCATCTGCACATTTTTATAAAACGGAGTATACATTTTCTAAAACATCATATTTATAAACTCTTTTGTTACGGTGGCACATCAATAGTTCGCTTAGTAATATTTAAATAAAAGTTTATACCACCCTCTTCAATTAACCCTTTATTGAATAATTAAATGAAAAATGCACAACAGCAACAATAGCTGCCATATTTAATATATTATATTCCGCCATATTCTAATAATTAATATTCAGTGCTATAGAACATTTTTCTCTTTTAGATGTCCGTCATTATTCGTGTTTTGGCAGTGAAAGAAGGGCGAGATAGATGTAGTTCGTTGTAACGGTTTTGATACTATTATTTATAAAATGATCACTTGGAGAGGTGAGTCCACAATAACGTTTCTAGTATGTTTGATTCTTGGGTATATTAAAGTTGGGTGGATAAAGTTAATTGTTCTGACTGGCTAGGTTTGGAGATGGTGCCAATTCATTATAAATTAGGTGGCTCCTAATGAGACTATTACCTATTAGAAATTCAATATGTGTTGTGACGTATAAAATAAATTCATTTTATTTACATAGTAAAATATTTGTGTTCATTAGTATTTTATAGCAGTAGTATCCTCACGCCCGTATGACCGACTTGTAGGCAAAGGTACAAACAGGACGCCCAGTGGCAAGCCTGTCGTCAACCGGATGTATATGCAGTCTTATGCAACGTTGTCTTTATTAGAAAATTGAAAAAAGCTTATCTTCTCTTTGTTGCCCGAGCTGGGGATCGGACCCGGGACCTCATAAAGACAAGTCCAACTCCGGACCGCTTAAGCGCAGGGGCGATAATATGAATTATCGCATACAGCCATAGGATTTTTGTCTAGTTGTAATAATAATGACGTATTATATTGGAATCAAGCTCATTTTACTATTTTCGATATATTTAAAATTTCCACTACACATTTCATTACAAAGTTCATTATAGTCATCATAGCGATAACTACTTGCTCTATTTTGCACGACTTAAGCATCAGTAATTCTGAATCTATTAATATTTGTTCTATGTTTTCGTTAGTCATACGATACTATTTATTCTGCATGTGTGTAAAGTACCTTTGTAGTGCAAAGAGTATTCTTAATATTATAAGTATTGTATTTCCTGCTATTCTTAGTTAGAAGCCTTGGCAGTTGACAAACTTGTTTGTTTTTGCCTGAAAAAAGTTTAACTGGAAGACATTTACAAAATATGTTAATTTTTTTGAGCAGCACCACGAAAACGGATTTTTTTTCTTAAATTATTTTGAAAGTGACGTATTGTACTAGCGCTTACCTACGACAATCATGGTCGGGAGCAACTCAAAAAAAATATGTTAGAATATTATTAGTACTTTCAATAAAGAATACGAATACTTGTTACGGTTTTCACTCAAAATATTCCAAAAACGATACGACACTAGTAAGTATTGATAATTTGTGATCGCTACTGAGTAAGTATCGATACTTGACGACCGATACCAGTATCGAGTAAAGTGGTATCTTTTCGTCCCTATTCTTCCTTACACTAATTGTGCGCCCATCACACTGTGTGAGAGTGTTGATGTGAAATGCTACATTAAAGTGTTAATAATGTAGCTAACTCAGAAGTCATAACACTTAAGATCGTCACCGGGCTTCAATAACTCAAGGGAGCATTATTCCGTATTACAATCTGTAACTGGCATGTGCGATTGGGACGTCACGACACAACATTTAAAACATAGGTTACAAGTATCAAGACTGTTTGTGGGTATACACAAAAGCTCAGCATATGGGGTGGCGACACACCAAGTGGTAGCTTACCTCACTCCATTGAACACTGACCTCACTCCATACGTTGTTATATTACGTTTTTTCAACATGTTACGTCTTTCATACACCGTGTTAGTCCATCTGTTTAACTACTACGTAGCTTAGTGTAATTTATAACTAACACTATGACCTCGAATATAACATAAATCCAAATAAAATTATTTAATTTGGAATTTTCCGCCAAAAAAATTGTATACATATTATGGCGTAACAAAACAGACAAAATAGTGCACTAAGAATGAAATGGACTTACCGGAAGCTAAAACTCCCAAATATATCCAGCTCCACACAATACACACCACTAAACTATTTTATTAGCACCAACAATACACATACTACTAAAAACTCTACGTACGTTTCGCTTACAACCTTCGTGGAGTGCAGTCGAATTCTCCTGATGATGCTTCGGCTTCGGATTGGTACCTAATAAGTTTTGTACCATACCATACTGTAGGAAGGTACTTAAGCCTTGGTTTTATCTCTGCCTATCTCTCCAGTGGCACGGACTTCAAGATACTTGGTACATTGATTATTTATTGTACAATATCAATAAAAACATAAGGTATTAAAAATTACAAAAAAGTGCAATTATGACTCATGCATATTGTTCAAAGCAATATTTGCTAGACAAGTGAAACTGTAAATAAACTGTGTTAGTACAGTCACACTTGCACAAAGGTCGGTTGCATTTCGGTCACAGTACAGCGACGCACGTCTATAACATCTACCTTGTTTATGGCTCATAGTTGCCTCTCACGATCTGAAGAGTTGTGTGCTGTTGCGCTGACTTATCACACAAAATACTGTCATGATAAGGTGATAGATTTGTAACGACTTGTATGGACCTGCCTGTTCCGCAGCCTTGCAGAGACAACTGACTGTCTTGCTTTCAAACAGAAAAGACGGCAATGCACACATTCCGCGACTGCTCGATTATTCAGGCAAGAAGTAGCACTTAATAAACTCCCAAGATCTTAAGCTGATTAATCCCAAGAGCATTATAAAGTGCCTAGAGAATGCCTTGCGGTACTAATATAAGCTTAACGAGTAACCGTCTTATTAAAAAAATGGACTAAGGTAAGTGTAAAATTAAATTGATTTTTTTTTATGATATTGGAAGGCATACAAGCAGACGGATTTCCTGATGGTAAGAAATTCACGCTGCCTAGAGACACAAAAGGCGGTAACGGTGCGTTGCCAACCTGAGGCCTCGAGCAAAAGTAAGTTTACCGGCTACCTTACCCTCCAAACCGGAACACGTCATGAGTGGGTCTCTGACGTATTATAGTCTTTATCACATTGTAATAAAGACCATAATACGAGGCTGAACCTTTGAATACTTTTTGCCATATTTTTATAAAAGAGGGTAAGAATTGTGATCATAATAGATCAAGTTAGGTTGCATTGATCCTCGGTGTTGCTTAAATCGAACTCTTAAGGGGCCATGTATGCTAAAATACGTCAGCAATATACTGTTTTTTTCATACAAAGCAATTATGGATCTTAGCGACAAAAACACACAAGATTAATATTAATATGCTTTATAAGACTAGTGTTTCCAAAACACGATTCATTTCACTTTGCTCGATAGAAAAAAATTAAAAAGTTAAGCCTTTTTTGAAAGCAAAACCCATCTTTCTACTTCAATTATGAAAATATCGACACCAGATTTAACATAAACATAGATAAGTATTATACCTAAAGGATAACTGTTTCAGTTTTTATATTTTTTTTTCAAATTACTTTTATAGTGTCAAAAATAGTGATTGGGCGCTTAAGATATTTACTTTAGAGCGCAATATTTCATAGTAATCATGGAACAGGGGAGTGCGCTGATTGGCTCTTCTGGCTGACTAAGTATGGGGCCTTAAATGTATTAATTAACAATTGCCTTTTCTAAAGCAAGCGTCAATACATGTAACTTTCATTCCAGTTTAAAGATACTAGCCTAATCCTTAAACTGTTAATTTAAACAATTTTAACGATTACTTTCAACTTAAACGATAAACTTACACTAAAAAAATATTCTGGTATGAGAATGGCAACAGCATCTGTGTTACTTATAGGCATCATGTACTTTTTAAGAAGAGGAGGTACCATCAGCTGACCCACATGCCCATGTGGGTCAGCTGATGGTAAACGATCTCCAATCACAAATACGTTGCCGACCTGTTAGGAATGAGTACGCTCTTTTCTTGGAGGTATTAATTGTTCTCAATTTGATTTTTTCTACTTGTTTGCTTTATAAAATTTGATAATACCACAATCATTTCTATTTGATATACAACAAAATGTGTAAGTCATTAAACCGATGCACCAATACAAACAAATCACAATCAGAAAAGTCATCAGGGTATCGTCCACAAAAATCAGAACAACCCCACAATAACAATTATTGACACAAAAATTTCATGATTGTCTTCTGATTAAAACGCACGCGTAAAAAACATTTTTTCCTAACAATTCCTGTTCATTATCGATATGGGAACGTTGTCCCCCATGTTTAGATTTCACACCCATGGTTTTTTGATTAAAACTTATATTAATGTGTTGGGCGTACCGCAAGGGTGATTCCTTGGTCGCTTCCTATTCTTTGTTTATGTTTTTCCCGTAAATCTAAGTTGAATGTAGTGTAGTGTAATACTATGCAGCAGTATATAAATATCCTACAAAATCGACTTGCCGGGTTGGTACCATAGCCTTATATATACCTGT
This sequence comes from Calephelis virginiensis, assembly GCA_002245475.1. NCBI lineage: Eukaryota > Metazoa > Arthropoda > Insecta > Lepidoptera > Riodinidae > Calephelis > Calephelis virginiensis. Next base: position 127,884 of record NJDC01001479.1, read on the forward strand.
CGCCATAACGTCAGTACTTGCCGTTGACGTATTCCTTTTTGGAGGATAAACTTACTTTTACTCGGGCCTAATTAAACACTAGTAGGAGGCGACGTGAATTTTTTACCATTAAGAAATACGTCTTTATGTTTGCCTTCTAATATAAAAAAAATAGTCATGTTTATAAAACACTAGTTATAAAACGTAAGGGTATTGAATGTAGTAAAATGCTCACATTAGTTCTGATTTTTTATAATATTGGAAGGCAAGCAAATGGATTTCCAGGTGGTAAGAATGTCACGCCGCCTAGAGACATCAAAGTTGGTAATGGTAAGTTTACTAGCTACCTTATCCTCTGAACCAAAAAACGGCAACAGCAAGCTGACGTTATGGCAACAGGAATAGGTAAGGCGGTGGTACCAATACGGTCAAGTTGCTGCGAAACTCTACCACCACTGTGACTAATATGGGAAACCTGTCTTTTGAAAATCTTAAAAAATACAACTCTATTATCTGTTATATAAAACTTTTGGACTTGGTCTTGTAACATCTGTGATATTCCGAATTCCCAAGGCATTTGAAAGACACGTGCCGGCTAATTTTATTTACCAGCTGGTTTTGGTAACGGTTATTATTTTTTCATTATTTTCCTTGACGATTTTACTTAACCATAACCTAACTTGTATTCACATTGTCCCTCTGGGAGTTCAGAGTTGAGTAGCACGTTGTTTTTATTGGGAGTTTTGGACTGACAATTTTGTAATTTTAATTTATGTGGTTAAATAATATGGGTAGATAAAATAATTAACAATTCATGGTACAAATTTCTCTGTTTAGGTATGTTAGAGCAATCTCAAATTTGATCAAAACCTGTTTTCTAGAAATTGAGAAATCTTTATCAAAAAATACTTAAATAGTTTAACGCCAGTTATATGTTGTTAGGGTTTGTTTAGGAGTAATAAAGTATGAAATAGGTATATAATGTTGAAATGGTAAAGACTGCGTCCGAGCACAGGCCTGTCCTGGTTATTAGTTCCTTATATTTTTTAAAAACTACCTAACTTATTAAAAAACAATCAAACTTGGGAAATTGTATAATTTGATGCGTGCTTTACATTTTAACAGTTGCATTTTTAAACATGAATGTCAGGTTTCAACCTCAGAGCACGCAAATATATCACATATTTCATGGTTATAAGCTATGCTTGCCAATAATTTTACGTCCGAAGCTTTGTCCGAGCAGTTATTATCGTCTTCGGTTTTATTTTTACTATTGGTCGTCCATCGGTTGAAATTCGATTACAATAAATTAAACGTAATGTTTTTGATAAGAACGCCATCTTCATTTATCAAGACCAACTACTTTGTTTACAAACTTTATGAATACAGTTTGTGCGCCATCTGTGATCTTATATTGTTATCGTCAATATATTTGTTTTTGTATGTTAAAAGAATAATATACGTGCAATGTTTTATTTTTATTTATTGCACTATATAAGCATTACCATTAAAAATATTAACGTTCTGTACTTCTTCTACACATGCACTATAAGTGTGATAAATTTCATACTCCTCCGGCTGTGTAGTTTTCGTAAAAAGGGGTTATGTATTAATATTATGATATTATATTATGATTATAAAAAGCTAAAACACAGTAAAACGCACAAAAGAGATTTCTTCTAGCAAACCTAAAATAAATAGAATGCATATAAGAAATGTAGAATATACAGTGCAAAATACATAAACTTACTAAACAAAAGATAGCACAAATTACAATATTAAATTGTACAGAGACTATTCGCATTGTAGCAATAGTAGATTTTTCTGGTCAATCTGTAATGCCAAAAATAACTGTCAATGTATTATGCAAACTAGATATGATGCTCAATTACAATACTTCCAAAGCTTCATTTACGAAAAAAACCGCAAAGGAAACATTATTGAGGCATGCGTCAACGACTCGAAATAAATTTCACCCTGAATCCTAAAATTTAGGAAGACCACACATTAATCTAATAAACACAAAACATTCTAATGGCAGTTGAAAGTCGACGCCGTACACACGCGTGTCGGCCGCGTGGCGCCAAATGGATAGTATTGTTTTCTATTCAGCCTTGTCCACGACTTTAACACCTCATCCAAATTCAAAATCAACCCAATCTCTTACTTTTTAAATTCATTTTCCTTTGCCATCTATTTCATAAAACAATTCCTTATATATAAATATCAGCTAAATTATTATCATCTTTAAGTTTACATTGTAGAGCTTAAATTTGTTTAATAATGAAATTTGAAATTTAGTTACCAATACTGATGCTATCTACGTCTATTTTTTGTGTTATTTAAATAACAACCTTATTCCATAGTAATAGGTGTTACGTGTGTTTGTAGATCTTGATAATAAAAGTGACATATTGGTGGTTATTATAAAATTATCCGTTTTGTCATCAATGGACGGAAGCACAAAATGCCGCTAATTGCTCAAGCAATTTTGGCTATTGGCTTATTTTATAGCATCGCTCTTATTTGTACCGGTTTGTAGTATTCTTATTGATTATAAGTTGTTGCTTTGGTTTCGCCCGCGTATTAAATTAGTAAATAAGTAAATGTCTCCACTATTTCCGAAGTAGAGGTACAGCCAAATTATCCAGCAACAGCTAAAGATATTCATCATGAAAACCCAGGCATATTTTAAAATAATGCCCGAAATTGAGGCTATGTATATATTGCATAATAACAGAAATAGTAAAAAAAACCGACTTAATTTTTTTTTTATTATTTTTATGTTTTTAAGTAGGTACGTATTCCGAGTCCTATTTTTGCATCCCATTTATTTTTGCATTTACATTATTAAATAGGTACATAAGTTATAAGCACCTGCTGTTTGTCTCAGTTGAAGAAAAAAAGAATAAAACAAATATTTCGCTTTTTATTTAACTTAATTATTTTTACTTCAATGTTCACTGTTCCTATAAGGTTTTTCATTTTTTCAATTCGTGTCAGTCTTTACTCTGTTTATTACTTATTGCGTCTCAAGAAAACTAGCTTACCTTGGTATTTATTAATTTTTTTTTATTCTACAATGTATATCTGTTTCACCAAAACTGTATTTGTAAAAGCGGAAATGCCTTCTATTAAAAGAAAATCTGAAAATAGCCCGGTGACTGTACGTTTTTTTGCATATATTATATGATATACTTAAGCACATTAAGTCTCAAATAATTAATCATATTGTATGGACACCATACCAAGGATTGTTAGTGGAAAAAGACATGGCCTTCAATAATGGTCTTTAGCAATCTGTTTGATTTCCTTAGGGAGCAGTATTTTATATCCAAAGCAAATAATGGCCTAATCATAAAATATGGCATTGACTTCCCCAATCTTAAGTACTGGTGAGTGGATTTTATTCCAATTTGGACTCATCAATAAAGCCTGTTATCTAGGCTGGTATATACGTTTCTATGTAACAAAATAGAAGGCAGGCAATAAAGGCAATAAAGAGGAAGATATTTCCGCATGGTAAGAAAAGCTATCGCCCTTGGATATCACTCATGTTATGTGGTGCATCATTATCTAATGGCCAGGATCACAAGTCACCTGTGCTAGGCTACTGGCTACCTACCCTCCAGGACGGAGGAAGATAATGGTGGGCGGGAAGTTACGGCGTCAGGAATATATAGAGCGGTGGTACTAATCTGGTCAATCTGCACAGCACTTTTCCACCTAATTTAGGCTGACTGCACTAGAGTAATTATTTTATAATCTAAAGGGGTTGTCACATCCCAACTCCGATAATTATTGTAAATATTAGAATAGTACTAAAAAAGATTTGAGACAGTGTTAATAGTAGAATTACCAAAGTTGCCGTATCATGATGAACCAAACTTGAACTTTTGATTTGATGAACTTTTATATGAATCATTATTTATATTAATACAAACTGTACATCATCAGACTTTTAAGCCTAAAAAAATTACAGTAAATATCAATCACAGAGCTTTTAGTGAATGGCCAACGTTGGGTATTCATAAAAGTAGGAAAAGGTTATATGAGTTGTATTATGAAAGAACTTTCAATCACAGCATTGTATTTAAGGAATGTATAAAAAAAATATTCGAATTTTTTAAAAAAAGCTTGTAAGGTTACGAAATCTAGGTATCTAAAAAGTATTGTTAAAAATTCAACAAATAAAATAAAAGCTACTTGGAATATTATTAATTGTGAAACGGGAAGAAACAGAATTTTCAATAATGAGTACCACTTGATAATTGAAGATTTGAACATAGAATAAGATTTAAATGTAGCCACAGAGTTTGAAAAATTTTTCAGCGGTATTGCAGCTAAAACTACTAAAGCTCTCAGCTCGTCACCCAGTGATGCAGAATCATTGCTGAAGCAATATGTTGATGAGTGTAAAAATAGTTTTAAATTTTCGTTCGTTGATGCATCAGATATAATAAAAGTCTTTAAGTCACTAAAAATTAAAAATTCATTAGACTTATGGGGACATTCTCTTAAAATTATTGCTTCAGTAATAGAATCAGAATCAGAAAAATCTTTATTCACTTGAGCCATACAAGTGGTGTTTGTGCGCGTCAACGTTTTTTTTAAACTACCACCGGATCGGAATCGCGGCCACACACTGAGAAGAATAAATGTTATTTCTTCATATTTAGCTGTAATATTTAACTGTTGTGTTTCAAATGGAGTATTTCCTGATCTAATGAAACTTAGTAAAGTTATACCTATATTTAAATCTGGAAGTTCTTCTGATCCCTCCAATTACCAACCTGTCTCCGTTCTGCTTATCCTGAGTAAAATATTTGAAAAAGTTATATTGAATCAAATGTTACTACATTTTAACAAATTAGGATTATTTCATAATAAACAGTTTGGTTTTACAATGGGTAGATCAACAGTCGATGCTGGTGTGGAATTATTGAGGAAAATTTATGAGTGTTGGGAGGATTCTCGGGATGCAATCAGGGTGTTTTGTGATTTTTCCAAAGCATTTGATTGCGTAAGTCACCATACGTTGATCAGGAAACTGCACCATTATGGAATTAGAAATAAGGCACTCGATCTTCTGATTTCATATTTGAAAATGGAAGAATTCAGAAGGTTGATATTAATAGTAAAAAATCGACTGGTGCTGCTGTTACGATGGGTGTCCCCCAGGGCTCTATTCTTGGTCCATGTTTGTTCCTTGTATATATTAATGACTTACCTTACTAAGTAAGAGACAAACACGAAATTGTATTGTTCGCGGATGCCACTTCACTTATATTTAAAGTGAAAAGACAACTGGGTAAGTATGACGAAACGAACAATGCGATTTCAAAAGTTATACACTGGTTCAATGTAAATTATATTTTTTTGAATAAAAAAAAAACGAATTGTATTAAATTTTCATTGCCAAATGTGAGGCAAGTAGATACCAACGTACAACTTAATGGGAACAAGTTGGACCTCATAGATTCTACTACGTTTTAAGGAATAACAATTGATAAGAAATTGCAATGGGGCCCACACATTGATAAACTTACAATTGGATTAAGCTCAGCAGCGTATGCTGTTAAGAAAATGAGACAATTAACTGATTTTGAAACCGCTAGGATGGTTTATTTCAGTTATTTTCACAGCATCATGTAGTATGGAATTCTTCTCTAGGGGAGTTCTGACGAAGTCAACACTGTTTTTATTTTACAAAAGAGAGCCATAAGGGCAATTTATAACCTAGGCCCAAGAGTTTCCCTGAGAGAAAAATTCTAAGAAATCAAAATTCTAACTTTAGCATCCCAGTATATCTTTGAAAATTTAATGTATGTTCACAGAAATTCAAGTTCGTTTAAAAGGAATTGTGATATACACTGCGTCACTACAAGGAATAAAAATAATCTTGCTGTGCATGTGTCTCGTCTCCACAGAGTAAGCCATTCTTTCATGGGCTTATGTATACAGTTCTACGATAAACTTCCCAATTATATGAAAGAACTTCCAATTAATAAATTTAAGAAATGTGTTAAATGTAAATTAAATCAAAAGGGTTATTATAACATTGCTGAATATTTAGCAGATAAGACTGATTGGTATTAATTGCTCCTCATGCCAATCTCTTTTAATATATAATGTATCATTACATAAATAATTGTAAATATATTGTAAAGTAAGAAAAAAAAAGTTTCTTGCCCGATCTTCTCAGTGTGCGGCCGCGTTCCGATCCGGTGGTAGATTTATTATTATATAGACCCGTCACTAGTGCCTCTTGTAGGTTTATGTGAAATAAAGATGATTTATTATTATTATTATTGTTAGTAGTAAAAGGGCAAGACCACTTATGGTCTAAGTGAAATAATGACTGCAAATAATGGCTTCTTTATAAAATTATCTTGACGCCTGTACCCCCGAGGAGGATGTAGGCATAGGCACAACCAGGGCACCCAGGAGCGCTCAGGACTAACCGAAGATACTCTCTCAACGTGATTAAGCCTATTGCCAACCAGTCATATATTTAATCCCGGGCAACGTTGTTTTATTCGAAAATTGAAAAGAAAACATAGTTTGTTTTTGTTGCGCCTACCGGGAATGTTCCCGGGACCTCGTGAAGTCAAATACAACACCACGCCATTAGACCACTATATTCTAATAATCGACTTTAAAAAAAGGAGGAGGTTATTTTATGTTCGACTTCTATAGATACAATATTTATTAATGTTAATCGATTTCGTTAGTTCTGAACCGATTTAAAAAAATATTGGGTCCGTACGTATAAAAGAAAACAACTAAAAATCTAATGTATTTTAGTATATTAATTTAATCAAATTATGAAACATCTTTACCACACCGACTACATGTTTTCATGATTTGCTTGATAACAACAAAGTAATAATCCTAAAATCGGTATATAAAAACTTAATGCTTTTGCTACCCTTTCCAATGCTTTTTATTTTATTTTTCCTGGCCATGACAAATACGGCGCGTGTCGTCGCCTGCGTCATATTGTATTGGCGAGGATTTCCGCTGCCCACAGCCCAAAAAAGTGGTTCATTTGTGCGTTTTATACTTGATACATAATGGAACTTTTGTTTTTATTGTGTTTTCTTTACAAATATCAATTAGGTAAGTGTTTCACGTACATATAAAACAACTATGCAACGTTTAATAAGCACCGCAAAACTACAGTTGATAGAGAAATAGTTATTACTATGTTCAAAACCAAAAGTATCTTAAAAAAGTATAGATACGCTCATATCACCGAATAGGTAGGCAGAGGCACAACCAAGACACCCACGGCTAGCCAAAGACACCCAGTCCCACAATGTGATAGTTGTGTGATATGTGCAAGCCTACCGCCAACCACACATCCAATCCAAAATTGTATTTGCTATAAATATACCTCTCCGTGTGGGTCCGAGTCCTCTGTAAAGAATAGACCATCTGCTGTCCTACTTGGCTACTGGTAGAGCCGAGCCAGGTCACTACCAAGAAGAACTGCCCGTGTAGGAATCCACCACCTGCCATAATAATCATGTCATGTTCCGGTCCTGGGGGTAGGATAGCTGACAGACTTGCATCACAGGCCTAGCATGCTAGACCGGCGCAGCTACTGAACATCTCTATAGCCACGGTTGTCTCTCACCGTAAGGAGACCTTTGTGCTTTTTCGCCGACCTTTTTTATTTAAATGAAGAAAAATAAAACATACGCATTCCTTGAAAGCAAGAAGTACAAATTAAATGCTTGCTGTCAAAGCACAAATATTAAACCTCCTTTGTAAGAAAATTTACCATATTTATTTTTTAAATTTTGTTATAAAGAAAAAATATGTGAGTCTGAAATCCAATCCTGTTGGTTTTATTTATAATAAAAAAAAACTACAAATTTTAAAATGAGATAATCAACTCATAAATCGGTTTACCCTCAAACTAAACACGGAATTTACAAAGCCAATTCACATTCCGAATAATCTGTAATCCAGCCGCCGTAATAAGTGTTAATGAAATGTACAAACGGGGAATCGAGCCCACTGCGGGATTATAGCAATCTGTCACTGTTAGCCACGATGCTCATTTATGTATTGCATGATATTGAAAAATATTTTAGGTTTATGCAAGATGTACCCGGTTTTTGTCGCAAAGCAACATATAGGAAGTTTAGGGAGTCAGTAGATTGCTTTATTTATTTTGTATTTTGGATAGACAAACATGTCAATGAATTTCGTTGCGGTCAGATATAGACATCGTTCATAGTCAAAAATAATTTATTATGGGCTTTAACTTTTTTTATCTCTTCCATTGCAGTTTAACGCTTAAAGGGCGCGTTGTTGCACAAGAAGTACATTTTATATCTAATTTGATAACAGAATTTGCAACATAAGTGGATTTCCAAATAGATAATATGCGTGCAAAACATAAATATGATTAAATATACATATAAATTAACTGTCAAATCAGTTTAAGAACCTAGCTGTAGACAACATTTATCTACATTTAGTAAAAAAAATTTTTAGTATTGTAACTTCAAAAAACTAAAATGGTTCAAAACAAGAAAAAATGTTAAATGCTATTTCAGATTTGAAGTCTTCTTTCAAGTGATAGTCACAGTTGTGCCATAAAACTTCAGTCTTTCGTATCTATTAATTATCTTCTAACAGGTGTTAATTTTAGTATTTCTAAAATTATAATACAATGCGTCATTCATTTAACAGTTTTTAGGTATTTCTATTTGCAGTAGTCTTCTGTTGACTGTTACCAACGGTTAACTGTCTTTGTCCATATGAAAATTCACCTGGGCAAAATGCTTACTCAGCCGTAACTGACTCTTACCAATGAAAAATTTAAAAGTATTAAAACTGAATCCATATTACTTAAAACCATCCAATAAATACCAATATCGGCTTAAATCAACAAACTCATACATATTTCATAGATGTGTTGGGGTGGAAAATTACAAGATGCAGTTGCGGTTGCATTAGGGAAATTGTGAGCAAACTCCAAGGGGGTCCAAACTTCAATCCACTTAGATCCAAGCTAGCTTTTTTCCCAACTTTGTGTAATATATTCAGGAAATACTAACATTATACTACCGAGTCCTTATTTTCCTTATTTTGTGTGAATTTCGTTCGCCGCGGTGATCTAGCGGTCCGGCGTCGGATGTGACTTCTTGAGGTCCCGGGTTCGATCCCCGGTTCGAGCAACTAAAAAACTAGAAAACAAATATTTTCAATTTTGTAATGAACATAACGTTGCCTGGGATTGGATGTAGACCCGGTTGACGATAGGCTTACCATGTACCACATTGTGGGACTTATGTAGTATCTCCGGCTAATCGAGGGTGCTCTGTTTGTGCCTTTGCGTTCTATTCGGGGATATGGGCGTGAAGATATATTTTTTTAATCTGATTAAAACAGGTTGTTAAAATTTAATTTATTAGTATCTTTCCGATCTTTGTTTTTTTTAACCCCCATTGAAAAAAAGGAATGTTCAAAGTTTGTAGTTGTTAGTGATTTTAATAGCACAAACAATAGATGGCGCTGAACGGAATTAAATCATGATTTTATGTGTTTTATTAACGGACATTTAAGCGACTTACGGTGTTGTAGTAAGGAGAAATAAAAAAAGGATGTCGGTTATGTAGGTTTATGGTCTTTGGTGTTAAAATTCCATCTTTGTAAAGTGCTAATATTGGAATTCTCAAAATTGAGATCTGGGACGAGTATTAGTAGTCTTGGGCGTTTTAAGTGCAATTTTAAATTTGTAATAGTACTTTTATAGGATAACGTTTTTTTA
>NJDC01001481.1:0-43984 GCA_002245475.1 Calephelis virginiensis
CGGCTAACTTTTACTAACAATTTGTAAGGATTGAAGCATTGTGTTTTTCTATTTTCGCTGCAATTTTCTATTTTTTCTTCATAAGGATCGTGTCAGAATCAGAATCAGAATAATCTTTATTCACTTGAACCATACAAGTGGCATTTGTGCTCGTCGACATTTTTATAAACTACCACCGGATCTGAATCGCGGCCTCACACTGAGAAGATCCAGCGAAAGAAACTCAGCGGGCTTGTCTTTTTTCAATAGTAATATTTACAATATAAACTAGATTAAAAATACAAATTACAATCAGATTTAAACCTAAATAAAAGGTACAACAAATCACATTACAAATTGCAGTGGGAGATTTAAATCTCTATCCTCAAGCATGTTCATCTTCCAAATACTCTGAGACCACATAGTAGCCAACACAAAACAAAACAAAACCTCCTAACAAAAAGCAACAAACCGAAAATGTAATTAGTAAGATTGGTCACGGCGTGGCGAGTTCAGGGGTGACGCAAGGACCACGCGACATTGGGCTTCATTTTTAACCAAGTCAAAAAAAAACGAGGTGGTTCTCAATTTGGCCGGTATATTTTTTTATATATGTACATGTACATGTATATGTATGTTTCTGAACTGATTTACGTACTGCTTTTTTTGTTTGATGCGCAATAGTTTCGAATTGGTTCCATAAAAAAATATTCAGGTGGGCCCAATGGGCCAATGTAATGACATTTTATTATATGAGCATAACAAAACGAAAACGGGTTTTTTTCCAATTTTCTAACAATGTTGCTCGGGATTAGAAATGTGAAATTGTGGGACTTAATGTCTTCGGCTAGTCGTGGGTGCCCTGATTGTGTCTCTGCCTACCTCTTCGGGGATATGGGCATGAATATACCTTTTTTTTGGCTAAATTAGTCTAAGAAAATCAATATGAATAAGAAATAACAAAAGTCCTGCTAAACGAGTACAAGAAATTTAATAGAATGATATTTAATATTAATAAAAATGGGAGACTATGTCGTTTCAGCCGAATGATCTCTAAAAGTTTCTTAGAATTTACATTTTTTTGTACATTTATTTTAAGTTTTTAATTATTGTTTCATACCTTTACGAATCAATATTTTTAAGCCTTATACTTGCAACAAGCTACTCATATTATCTAAAAAGTGTTTTTCTTTTTAAAATATTTATTTCATAAATCATTATGGTCATTTTTAACATCGAAAATAAATAATATTTCTTAAGTTAATTAGAGCCAGGTAAATCTATGCGAAAACGTTTCGTTATTTTCGTAAAATTTATATGATAAATTGAAGAGTTCGTGTTAAATGTAGTGTTTGTAAATAATCAATAAGTTTTTTTACTTTTAATATTTAATTCAATGCGAATGAAAAATATGAACAATTGTCGTTTATACAATGGGGTGGTATATATTTACATAACTATATTCGTAAGAAAAACTGAAAGCAAAAATTCAACTGCGGGGCACAAATTCGAATCTTGGGTGATTAAAAGGTTGTTAATTGCCCTATTTATCAAGTGTGTTAGACGAAAAAATATTTCTCAATTTTGCCATCTCTAATGGTAAATTAAAATGTTGGTTGATTCAGTTAAGTGTTGATTTGTGACTCTTACAGTTGTTCTATTATGATTTATCATTAACTCAGGTTAATTGGATATTCATATTACAACATTTTTTATGTCCGATAAGACGGCTTTCCTGAAAATGACAGGTATCTATGGAATGTAGAACCCATACATGTTATAGGTACATCGCTGTTCTTAGATCTGGATGTTTAGCCTATTGCATAAGTCTATCGGCTATCCCACACTCTGGACCTGAACATGACAATAACACTATGACAACAGGAACAAGCAAGGAGGTGAATTTCTAACGAGTCAAGTTTCTTTAAAGCACTATACGTTTTGATAAAATATAAATATTAAATTATAAATATTCAATAAAAATTAAATTATAAATATATTTTAATATACAGTTTTAAATTACTAATGTTATCGTTACTTATTGACATATCATTTAATCTCAAACCAACTAAATTTTAAACATTTAAAACTTTTTTGTCAGTTTTCATTACTATTATAATTTTAAATAATTTACTAATGAATTAATTTCACTGTTAAATTTTAACAATTATATTACAATCTTTAAAACAAATTTTAATATATAATATACATGAGAGTCATTAAAATACATGGGATACGATGTTGCGATAGGAAAATTATTAATAACAAGAATTGTTTGGTGAAATAGAAAGGAATATTGTTACACCAAATACATCCATGTACTTTTGTTATTATTATTACCACTAATGGTCTAGATGTAAATAACCTATCTAGTTAATCTACGATTGCTTATGTGCTATTTTCTAAATAAAATCGAATTTCTACCTGTCTCATAAGAGAAGAAACATTAAACTTAGACTTGACAGTAATAGGGTAAAGAAAAACGTTTGAAAATTTTGTGTTCTTTATTTGTTTTACATCTAAAGTCTAGCGTTGATCCACGTGACGTATGAGGTGACTCTTGCAAAGCCTGATGGCAGACCCAGCTGGCATCCACGGTGTGAGTAGAAAGATGCCACGCCAATCTGAAGATGATAAGATTTGTTTAAAAAAGGAGCCATCATATATTCGGCATTTTTTACTTTTTGTCTATCCGTTAACGCTATACAGAAACTATTAGGATTGCACATTTAGAAACTTGGTGAGAGGGTATAATGAAAGTGCCTGTTAGCAGAAGGAAAATAAAAAAAACCTGTTCATAAACTCGTTCATCATCTATTTTTGGATCGACAAGTACTTTATAAAATAATATTACATTACTAGCAGTCTCAGCGAACTTTGAATAAAACATTGTTTTTTTCCAATTTTTCTCTTCGTGCTCGTGCAAAAAACATATTCAGCGTATCATTTTTATATTATACTCGTAGTTTAGCTATTCTGGCGCACTTCGTTCCACCCGTTCAATTTGTACGGAAAAAATAAAATGTTGTTTTTTGCCATGTGTTATGCAAGTGTGTTAGGCTAGTGACTCAAAGGTTACTCAGACTGTTTTTGGTCAGCTCCGTTGCCTTATATAGGGATCTGTAAGTTTATACTCTGCATAAGCCAAAGTTTCCTATGTTTATGCCTTACCCGCTATGTTGATAACTAAAAGGTTGCTGAGATCATTTTAATACAGCTCTTTTTCCTGACATAAGGAATTTGTTAGTGGATCCACTGCATAAGCCAACATTTTCTATGCCTATGCCTATTTTTTCACTTACCAGTCGCAAGTCAGCGCCGCTGCCTACGACGAGCGGTCCTCCAGTAGAACCCTGGCATAGGCCTGTACTTCCAGCGCCGCTTGTACATATGGTGCTAGCCACTACCACCCATGGACCGAAGTACACCTGACAGTTGGAGTTAAGTAAGACCTGCACCGTTACTCGACTGTGGACCTGTTTTTGAGTAATTGGTGCCGCTGTAATAATGAAAACTTTTTTATAGTTTGAATTCCAGATCTTATAAAATAATTGACCTTCATACGATTATTGCCTCTGTCTAGCCTCTTTTTGAGGTCCCGGGTTCGATTCCGGGACGGGCAACAAAAAATTTAGAAAATGTATATTTTCAATTTTCTAATAAAAATAACGTTGTCCAGGATTGGATATGTGCCTGGTTGGCGATAGGCTTGCCACCTATCCCATTGTTGGACTGTCTTCGGCAAGTCGTGGGTGCCCTGGTTGTGCCTGTGCCTAACTCTTCGAGGATATGGGTGTGAAGATACTTTTCTTTACATACTACGACTATCACCTGATAATCAAAGTATAATAATTATGAAGCTATAGACTACTACTGTAGGTTACACTACTAACAAAGACAAAATGTCATTTCCAAACATTGCTGACATCATAAGACTATCTGAAAGAGAGGTCGGTAAATTAGAAAGTTTAAAATCCAGTAGTAATAAAGCTTCGAAGTAAGAAGCTAAAAGACGTATTCGATAGTAACACTAGGATCGTTAATAGCTGGAAAAGTTTTTTGGTGACTTGATCAGAGTAGTGCCACCACCTTGCAACGTTAAATGAAATTCGTAAATCCTAAATTGATATATACTCACTGTTGCTAGTTCGTCCGTAACCGATGGTAGTGGCCCATAAGCCAGCATATGTAGCGGTTCCCGTTGCAGGAATGATTCTCATTATATAGTCTGTAAAATACGATTATACGTTGTAAAGCATATTTTGTAGGTCTGCACAGACAACATTATTGTATATGTTTCTTATTATGAAAACTGAGGGTACTTTCAATACAAATTGAATCTTTGGTTGCAGATTTGTCCGACTCATCAATAACATTGACGAAGCTATATTTTGAACTCACTTGCATTTAGCATTTTAACATTGTCACATGCTAGATGATAGAAAGTCCTAAGAGCCTGTTCAGAAAGGACATTTTACGCGCATTTTCGTGACACTTCACCTACGTGTAACCCATCCAGATGCTGCGCAGTGTTTCCTGATTTGCGCGTAAAACGATGGCAAATGGCTAGACATAATGACGCGTGTTACGCGCTTACGCTATGTGAATTTCGATGCTCGGGCGTTATTACTGGGTCCAGGATTATACATGATTCTGTGGTGAATGGACATATTCGGTTCAAAATGGGACTTGTTAGCTACGTTATGGATCTTTTTTTGTTAAGGAATTTGAAAAGAATAGCCAAAGAAAATAATAGTAATAATTAATACCTTGTTGATAAGAACGCCATCTTCATTTTTAAGACCAACTTCTTTGTTTCCAAACTTTTTAGTGCGCCATCTGTGATCTTTTATCTCTATGATCAATGTATTTTTTGGTATGTGTCAAATGCATGATAGTGTGGGTAATGTTTTATTTATTGATTTAATGTACTTTATAAGCATTATTATTGAAAAATATTAGGGTTCTGCACTTCTACACATGAACTAAAAGTGAGCTAAATTTTATGCTCCTGCGTCCGCGCAATTTTCGTAAAAAGGGATCCAAAGTTTTGGCACCACGTATTAATTTATAGATACCATACGGGATGTACAATCTGTAGAATGGGATGCACGTTTAATCAATAACTTACTATACATTTAAGACATTTCTATTGGCGCAACACAACCGCCATATTTGAGTTATAAGTCAGGTAAGTGTCTTTGCCTTGATTTGCGCGAAAAACGGGTCTTCTAAACATGCTCTAAATACAGCATTTAACTTTTACAGGGGTCATTTATTTTAAACGTGTTAGGAATTTTTCCTCGTTTGCTTCTTGTCCTCTGTGATTGTGACTATCTGTTTCTCTGCCAAGTAGCTCATAAGAGGCGAACATAGACCACTGGGGGTAATAGTTCTGTGCAACAACTTGCTTGGGTAGGATGTGGAACACTTGCCCATTCGTGTCGCCATAATGACTCCATCTGTTACCGGTTTGGAGGTTATGGTAGCCGTTAGTCTTGCACATTATTTGCTTAACATTCTGGGTATAGGGCAATGATGCACCTGTAAAAACTAAGTTTTCTGTAGGCCACCGTTGTCTCTTACCAGCAGGGACCAGTGTTTTGTTCGCTAATCTTTCACATGAAAAAATAATAGTTACATAATTTTGATCCATTTAGTGAGATTTGACTGAGCGGCCTATGGAATTTTTGTAAGGTATTAACAGTAAACTATATCGTTATAATTATTGTTGCCCCTTGGGCCATAATTAAACCCTCCATCTCGAACATTAAAATTACCGACTCGTAATAGATAATTTTCGTAAATACTAAAACGTGTGCTGCTGAATAATACTTATACAAAAACGCATACAATGATTAATATAAATAATATGTAAAAAAATACTTACTGGTATATTCAACCCACTCAAACGTGATTACAGCTATGTCATTGTTAGCATTGTACGGGTTGTAGCTTCCATGCATTTCCACACGGTTAGTATATGTTCTGGTGCCACCAGAGAACAGTGTGGTGGTCCCAAATACGAGGTTGAAGGATTCGGCCTGAATGAACCCGTCCCACCAACAATGGGCAGCAGTAACTGCTTTAGTGTTGGATACCATTGACGCCCCGCAGACGGATGTCTGGCCTGTCGTCAGCCTAATTACTAGTCCTACCTACAGAAGTAAATATTAAAATAAAAATACCTGTACAAATAAACATTATACAAAAAACATCTATAAAAATAGAAATTATTCACGTGACCCCAAAATTATCATATCACAGTGTATTTGTTTAAGAATACTTAAATTCAAAAATACAGACATCAATGCTTATCATAGAAGTGTCTGTCCCTATCTGGAATCAAACCAAAGAGGTGATTCAATTTGCTTAAGGTACGTAACCAACAAAAAAAAGTTCTTATTCCAGTTTCATAATTAAGAACAATCAAGTGCCTCCTTATAAGATTTTTTCATACATATTATAAACTACGCCGGCAAAAACATATCCGTTAATAAGTACAAATTTATTCTTCTCGCCTCTGGCAATTTTACTTTGGGATTTTTATGTGTATAAAATAAATAATCAACAGTTTTTTTAAGTTTGACAAGAGATCTTATATTGTAAAAAGGGTTATGAATGTGAAGGAAGCAAGACAGGTTTGTCAGGATCGTGAGGTCTGGCACTCGGTACTCTCTGCCTACCCCGTAAGGGACTTGGCGTGAAGATATGTATGTATGTATGTATGTATCTTATATTGTAATAAAAAAATAGTTTTGTTTATTAATATTAAATGTTACAATTTTTTTTGGATAAAATTTTAACTAATTTTCTTGATCATGTCGATCAATGTTTTGATAGTTATGATTAAATAAGTAAATTGTTTATTATTTTTGACATCTAACATAAGTAGATCTTATCGTGAAGTGTATTCATAACGAAGCGCTCTAAACTGGCATTGCCTTGTAAGAAGGAGTCCCCATTTCCCGTGGTAATTGCAACATGTGTCAACGGATGAACTAATTCTTTTTTTTTTGTTAGTTACCGTCAGGTGCAAGTTCATAAGAAAACAAAAGGACATTCAAAAGTACAGGACAATGTGTTTTGGCTGATATAGTAATAAATAGCACTACAATACATGTATGCATTGATTATTAATATATAAAGAACTGACACTAACATAATATAATATTTCTGAGTGTATTGTGTATATTTCTGTTTTAATGGAAATAATAAATTTAAATAAAATGAAATAAATACATAAGCAAAACTTACGCGCTACTCTTCGGTAGTTCTGAAATTTGGCCTTAAGTCTAACCTATAACGTCTATTATCCAACTAACAGACTTACCAAATACGGATGAGCTCCAATAGGAGATGGAGACCCGCCTACAATCCTGGCTCCATCAAAATCCTGGGCTTCTTCAGTCTGTTTGATTACATGGGCCTGAGGGATACCCACGTCGAGGTGGTAATTGTACACATTGATTGGTTCTTCAGCCACTACCACTACCAAAAGACCTACAAACAATAACAGCTTCATCGTAAGTTACGTTAAATTATTATTTATGAATACCAAAAATGTGCAAATATATATAGTTTTTTGATGATTAAATTATTATCTCTTAATCCAAGTGGATTATGATAAACCCCCCCAGTACTTCCTGGATATCTTGAACTGCTTAAACGTTTATAAATAAATTGGTAAAAAAACTCAACCATTTCTTTTATGATAATGGAAATCAAACAATCAGACGGATTTCCTGATGATAAGAAATTCACGCCGCCTAGAGACACCAAAGGTGGTAATGGTGCATTGCCAACCTGAGGCAAAGATATTAAGCCTCAAGCAAAAGTAAGTTTACCAGCTACCTTATCCTTCGAATCGGAACACGTCAACGACAAGCACTGACGTTATGGCGGCAGCAATAGGCAAGGCGGTGGTACTAATCCGGGCCAGTAGCTGCGAAACTCTACCACCTAATCAAACATCACGGTGTTAGTAACAGTAAGCCTACGCTCGCCTTTTGCCAGCTGATCAATAACATAATATTGTACACATCAGGTATTCATAAAAATTTGCTAAGTTCGAACGGGACTAGTTGTTGAATGTTTATGTTAAATAACAGGCATGTCAGTTTTCTATTTGACAACAAAAAAAAATGATTTTCACTGAGTTCATAAAAATAAATGTATTAAATCAATAAAACTGCTGATTTTATCTTGATTATACTAATTTACGTTAAAAAACTCATGGAATTGTAGTGCACAATTTTAAAAGTTAGTAAAATGACAAACATATAAATGACAAACATTTTACTACTTTTGGATATAATTATATTTAAACGATTAACTTTGAGAAAAAATGGTAATAGGATCTTAACGTCATTTTAAAGATATGTCCAAAAATATTCTGTATTGGTGGTGATTCCGGTGTTCATAAAATAAAGTTATTTTAGATGCATGGTATCTTTATCAAATAAAACAAAACCAAAAGGGATAAAACATTTTAAAACTTTCCGCTTTGTCCAGATATGTCAAATATTGGTGTTTTTAATGTGCGTTTTCTGGTTTTCTGAGTGATAGATTAAACTTCTGTAGAAATGTCGTGTAACTGACAAGACTAAAAGTGTTATGTATCTTTCTATTGCTTACGTTGCAAGAAGATAACGATAACTTAAAATTAGTTTAGCGAAAGGGCAACAAAATTACCACAATTGACGATGTATACCGTCCAATTCAGTGGTGAAGAAGAACCGTAATTTTTGTATATAAATCGTATAGTCATAGAATACGGGTGTATTCTACTGACTACCAAGATTTGACAATGTTGTCATAATAGTTTAGTAATTAAAAAAAAATATATTTGTGGGACTAATCGACCATACGTCATGACAGTATTAAAACAAAAATAAAGCTCAATTCTAAGGGTTATAAGGAATTCTGTTTTAGCCATTAATGAAAGAAAAAAGCGTAATATACTACCTAACCTATTAGAATTAGTGAAAGATGCATGATTGCATTTTTCATGTTTTTGCGAGGAGCATAGCACAATACAGCGCTGACTCTTGTTCCAATGAGCCTTGTTTACCTAAAGGTTGCCTAGAAGAGATTACAGATCGTAAAGACCGCCTTTGTGTGTCAGATATTTTTTTTCTGTGATGTATTTTCAATTTGATAACTAGTTAGCGTATTGTATTGTAAAAAATAAAATGTGTTGCTTACATATTACAAGAAGGATTGAACATTAGAAAATTGATGAATATGGCTGGAAACAAATTATCGGACGCGGCTGACAGCCGAGACTTGAGCTGGAAACAAATTATTGAACGCGGCTGACGAACGCAGCTGACAGCCGCGACTTACAGGGTATCTAAATGATGTAAGTGTTTGAGCCTTGCAAGTCTTGAGAGTTTGTTCTGTCGTTTCTGCTCATGTCTGGCTAGGTTTGGAACGGTGGTAGTTTACGGTAGATAGGGATAAATTAATGTACATACATATATACATATCTTCACGCCAAGTCCCTTACGGGGTAGGCAGAGAGTATAGAGTGCCAGAACTCACGATCCTGACAAACCTGTCTTGCTTCCTTCACATTCATAACCCTTTTCATACAAAAATGCCGGTTTCGGAGACTCTTGACACCACCCTCGGATAATATCCGAGTGATCTGATCGTGAAATGTCAGCCTTAGTCTCCCCGGGTACCTACATCCATCCACATTCGCATTGTATACCTGCTTTGTCAATCTTTCATCTGTCATTGTTTCCACATGACCGAACCAGCGGAGCATGCCCTTTCGCATTTTAACACCAACACTTTCTTTCAATCCTACTCTTTCTCGGATCTCACTGTTACGAATGCGGTCAGCGAGCTTTACACCACAGATTTTCGATAGTACTCTCATTTCGACCGCATTTATCCTACTTTCATGCTCTTTCTGACATGCCCAACTCTCGCTTCCATACAATAACGTTGGAATAAGCACAGAATTATGCAAAGCAAGTCTAGCTTTTTGACTCAAAACCTCGCTTTGGAATAGCTTACCCAACGCTCCATTCACACTATTCCCTGCACTAACTCTCCTCTCTACATCCGCGGTGTATCTTCCATCCCTGCTAAAAGCACAACCAAGATATACAATTTCATTCACTTGTTCCAGCACTACATCATCAACCAAAACTCTTACAAATTAATGTATACTAATGTACATTCATGTACATTTGAGTAAATTAATGTACATTCTCAAAATTGTTTGTATTAATAAACAATCATGTAATCTCAAAATCATCATAAAAACAGTGTGTAAATAGTACATAAATAGTTAAAAACTTATTAAAATATTCGCACACCACAAGTTGGTAGAATATGTGGAAACGCTTAAATAATTTTGTAACATCTCTGTAACACTCAAATACCGCAAATAAATATTTTTTCTTTTCTTTTTCTTTTTTTCTTGCTGACGTAAATCGCAGACGTGATCATGAGCGTTCGGACGTCCGAAATATATCTGGCGCGCTGGATGTTTATGTCAACCGTAATCGACGGCATGGGCACCCTTATCAGTCGCGGCTGTAAGCCACGTCCTGAAGCCGCGGCTGATAACATGTTTCCAGTTCAATAATACTATGGGAAAACATTTTATAAACAAATTTATTTTTAAAAAGGAAAACATTTTAGAAAAAAAAAATTAATGAAATTATCAAAAGAATTTAAAATAACCTTAAAAGTAAATCGAGACTTAATACTACAATTACGTTTTGCACAGTCGGGTGTTTGTTTTTATAATCTGCTATTTTGTTTATAACGCTAATAACATAATAATTTAACGAATCACTGCTTATAACAAGATAAGTGTTATTCCCCCGATTTTTATATCTTATCAGCGTATTAACAAAAATATTGTTATCTCGCTTTAACATAGCTAGCTTACACTTCCTATGATTCATGTGATTCTATTAATATTTTTTATGTTAAGTACAAAACGGAGTAATTAATGTTACATATTTTTATTTTACTTTTTGTGCTAACGGTTGCTATTTACTGAGTACTTTTACCGCAAGCTTCTTTTTTCTCATTTATGAAATAAAACGTTAATCACATTGTTTTGTCTAGGTTTTATGTGCAGAAAAGACCATCTGACTTCTTGACTGGAAGCTACAAAGAGACAAGAATACGCTATATATGTAATTACTAACAAGATCATAGGCAATAGAGTACTGCGCATTAACTTGTCTGAGTTACCTACTTCCTATTGCTGCAGCTATAATGATATCTAAGAACCTATAACATCTATGGTAACTACAAGCCATTGTTGTCTCTCACCATTACGAGAACTTCCATTTCTTATCACACAAAATAAATACATATATGTAAGTAACCTACTTAGTAACAGCCAAAATGGTTTTTTGTCTTTCATCTTAAATGACCCTATCTCTATATTTTTCGTTAGATAACTCATCTTAGTAATCTACTTCTATCAGTATCTAACAAAAGCGTACTCTCACCTCTATTATTTCTCTTCTACTCTACTCAAATCCTTTGAACCTTTACTCCTCCCAGTTTTTTAATAACAATTGTCAGCTAATCTATTGGTGATAGAGAAGATTTTTATGCCAGTATTAACAAAAGTTACGTTACAACTAAGCAATCCACAACAAGCCGAAGGTACTTTAGACCCTCATTGTGACAGGACAAAAATATATTGCCAATCGGGCACTTACTCCAGTCAGGAATACGTTTTTTTATGATATTAGAAGGCTAACAAACAGACGGATTTCCTAATGGGAAGCAATTCACGCCGTCTAGAGACACCAAAGTTGGTAATGGTGCGCTGCTAACCGGAGGCCGGTATATTAGGTCTCGAGCAAAAGTAAGTTTACCGGCTGCCTTACCCTCCAAACCGGAAAACGTCATGACGTTATGGCGGCAGGAGTATGTAAGGCGGTTATACCAATCCGGGTGAGTCGCTGCAAAACTCTACCACCTAGTCAGATGTCACGGTGGTATTGACGGAAAGCCTATGCTCGCCTTTTACGAACTGCCTGGCAGGAAGGCAGATGGTCTATTATGCAAAGGAACCCGGAAAACACGTTATTTTAATTACAAAATTGAGAAAAACTCATTATGAGTTTCCCGACTTAGAATTTTAATTCGGGACCGTATATTGTCAACGCCTACCGCACCGTAAAGGCAATCATTGCTGAAAAGAGAAATAAATGTTTAAATATTCAGCGACTTCTGAATAAGTAAAACAGAGATACCGCATAGGATATTGGCGATATCATAAATTTCCTCGTATTTATTTCATTCCCGGCCTCGCACAATGCTTGCAATGACGTGCATTATTTTTCATTCGATATCCTCCGTTTTAACGACTATTCCTCGGTATATTAAAACCGTCATATTTCTTCATTCTTATATCGCTGGAATAGCTTAATTTAATTATACAGTCAACTAATAAGTTTATTATGATTTTCGTGAAAAGCTGGTTATCTGCTTTTTAAGAGTATCTACACGCACGTGTCCCGGAAAAAATAGGCAGAGGCAGAACCAAGGCATTCACAACTACCGAATACATTAAGTTTCACAATGTGGTTGGTGGTAAACCTATCGCCAACCGGGGACATATCCAAGCCCAGGCAACTTTGTTTTCATCCGGAGATTGAAAGAAACACATTTTCTTTTTGTTGTCCGATCCGGAGATTTAACCCGCGAAGAAAACAAGTCCGTTACTGAACCGCTACACCACAGAGGCAATAAACTACATCTGCTTTTTTCACTACATAAATAATATGTAACTGATTAATCAATAGTTGGGTCAATATTAATATTTTAGATTTATAAAAAATAAATCCTGTAAGTATATCATGTGGCACATCTATTTGTTATTTTTTTTAATTAAATTGTATATTACTCATGCACCGATCTTACATCATCATTTAATTTTAAAAAAGGAACTAACGTTTTACAGATTTACAGATCATCAGTCAACTGGCTTGGAGGTCGTCCAACTCTACTTCCTCCGGTGTGGGGTCGTCATGTAACCGTTATTGAAGTGAAAACTTCCTTAGCAGTGTTGTCAACTTTTTATGATAAGTAAAAAAATGTTAAATTCTCTTCAAGACACGTGACCTGATCAAAAATTCGTAAGACAGAGGCCTCCGTTCTCCAGAGGGAGAGTAAAACAACTGCGTTTTTTCATATTGTGATATTTGTTTCCCCTGCCGGTATATGTCGAACTGTGAGGTAGTTTGAAGATTACACAGGGCGCTACAAACAAATAAAAAGACATGTGGCACTTTGAGACTGCCGCGGTAAAGCTATTGCATAATCAAGAATGAGTCACCAAATTGAAGGGCGTAGGGGATAACGCAGGCGCAGTAACGCCGATGCAACCAATGCCACATAGAGGCGAATTGCTGAACTAAAGAGACAAGCGTGATCAAAACGACATCAAATGTTCTGCTATTCGTCGATGGATGGCAAAACTAAAGAGTATTACCGCCGTGTCGGTCGGAGTGGGGGATGTTAGGTTATTTTCGTTACGGAATTTCTGGATTCGGTATCCACGCTGAAGGCCCGCGATAGAAGTTATGCAATTTATTCAGTGCCTTCATAAATAAATTATTAAGTACCTATAATATAACTCATGCCACCTAGAGCCGAGTTGCTGAACTAAGGAGACAAGCGTGATCAAAAAGTCATTAAAAGTTCTGCTATTCATCGATAGATGGCAAAACTAAAACGTATCACAGTTTTGTCGGTCGGTGTGGGGGGTGTTAGGTTATTTTCGTTGCGAAATTTCTGGATTCGATCTCCACGCGTAAGGCCCGCAAAAGAAGCTAAGCAGTTGCTTAAAATACTCGTACATATCACATACTAATTTCGCAATTCATGTTAAATTATTTCCTAAGCATTCCTAAATGTTCAAGTTTTACTTCTGCCGGCACTCCCGGAGTGCAACCCGTAGATTGTTTTATTGTTATTTTTTGCAATTAATAGAAGCTATTTGTATATTTATACGCTATTTTTTAAATGTGACTTTCCAGTTTCGTTAATTGCTGCATTTTCAGGGCCATTACATTCTTAATAATGTGTGAAAGTTAAACTACCGAGGTAACGTAATTAATGTTTTTGTGCCATTAATATATCTGAACAGTATGTAATGTCTGTAAATTTTAAATTGCGGTTGTGAATAATACGAGCATTTACAGGTAAACCGTGAGCTTGAAAATAATAAAAAAGAAAAGTTCCTTTGTTTCTTTGTTTAATGGAAGGCAAACAAGCAGACGGATTTCCTGATGGTGAGAAATTTACGCCGCTTAGATACACCAATGGTGGTAATGGTGCGTTGCCAACCTGAGCCCGTTATCCTAGGCCCAGAGCAAAATTACCGTTAAAGGTTACCGGCTAATTACCCTAGAAACTAGAACACGTCAACGGCAAGCATTGACGTTATCGTAGCAGGAATAGGTAAGGCGATAGTGCCAATCCGGAAGAATCGCTGCAAAACCCTACCACCTAGTAGTTTCCAGTTAATTTATTTTCATAATAATGATATTTCAGGCGCCAATGAACTACATAACATATTACGTGATTTTTTAAATATCAACTAATCAAGAAATTATTGATTGTTTTTTTTTAAAGTATGAATTGAAATTTATTTACGAAAACTTCCAGATAAATCGTGCCTATAGATACCTTGAACAATCTCCTTAGGAAACTGTCATTTGCATGTTGTAGTCTTACACGTTTTTGCTTTACATGAGCGACTCTAAAACCTAATCAAAAACTTTTTAGGAATCGAATCAAAATGTAGCAAAAAATCTGATAAAGTTTTTGCTTCAATAAAAAAAACGCAGTTACCGAGATCACAGTTTTCAATGTTTAGAAAAAGCTATAGATAACATGACAAGCCTCGTACAACTATTTTGTATATGGCAGGTTGTGGTAAATTTTGGGATTTTTTTTTAAATACTTAACACACATATTTCAAAATGATAAATATCTTCACGCCCATATCCCCGGAAGAGTAGGCAGAGGCACAACCAGGGCACCCACGACTAGCCGAAGATACTAAGTCCCACAATGTGATAGGTGGCAAGCCTATCGCCAACCGGGCACTTTACCAATTCAAAGCAACATTTTTTTTATTTGAAAATTGAAAAAAACCCAATTTTCTTTTTGTTGCCCGACCCGGGATTCGAACCAGGGACCTCATGCAGTCAAGTCCAACAACTAAACTAGATATGATAGCTAGAAAGCTGAAGCTTTCACAAATGATGTATTTCCGTTGCCGCTATAACAACAAATACTAAAAATTAAAAAAATAAAATGTTATGGCAGGTCCCCATACAGTTAACGTGATTTTTTTTTTCGTTTTTTTTTTGCTCAATATCAAAAAATGCTAACAGGTACACGCTTCAAATTTTCACAAAATATTAACTTGTATATATAAATAAACAAATAAATATCTCTGAATTGAATATTTGTAAATAAATATTTCGAATTATGTTAACTATTGAAATAAATACTTAATCTAATACATAAAAACTCACAAAACAAAAGTAATCTATGGGGAGGTAACATCACGGAGCGAGCCATAGCTGCGCGTATTTTTGCGCGAGCGTTGTCGCGCTGCAAGGATGTGTATCAAACCTACCTATAAGTTTGCAATTTACTACATGAGGACATTACGAAACCCTTCGTGCACGAGTCCGACTCGCATTGGGTCGGTTTTATTATTTAAATAAATACTTAAATAAATTCAACATACATGCAATTACTCACACATGCACGTGTCCACGTACGCACGCATGCATGCACGTACTCATAGACACACCCACGCACGGACATGTTCACAGCCGAGTAAAATAGTATTTAACTTCGAGTATTGTTCGTGCTAGCACCGTTGATTCCATTACGCTAATGTCACGCACAGTGACTCGTCAAATATAATAATGTTCCATAAAAAGATCCGGACTTGTCCTAACACTCGCAAGCGGTGACAACACGCTGAGTAAAGAATCTTTTATTGTGTCGTGTTTGGAATTGTAAATGAAAAGACGTAAAGCTACAAACCTATATAAGGTACAAACAGGTGTATAAGTAGACACAGATACATTTTTTTAGCAAAAATATTCGGATATGGATACATTTTAGTATTTCTAGTACTAATTTTAGTATCACTTGTACAAACGCTGTGCACATGGCTTACCTCGAGTGGTAATTTTATTTTAAGTTAAGGAAAAAGTATGTTCTGTGTTCAAGAATGCTTATACACTTCCCGTATTTTTAATTAACACCTAGTAAGTAATCTAAGGTTAACACTGGTATTGTAGTCTTTATAATTATATGATACAAACAATAATGTCAACTTCATTTCACTCCCACGTTAGCCCATGTTTATTAATAGGACAGCGAGGGTTTTAAATAATTCGGCATTGAGGGTAGAATCATAAAATATAGACAGTTGTTTTGTGGACGAAGTGTCTATAACTTCTTAACTTTGAAAGATATGAATGAAATGTTAATAGGACAATCTCAAACGTATTCCTTTGAAAAATGTATGAAATTGAAATATGAGTTAATGACTTAAACAGGTTTTAATTTAATAAAATGAAAACTATCCAGGAGTAAAACTAATGAGGTTTTTTTATTTAAAATTTGTAGATAACATAAGGTAGATTTTTAAAAGGTAAGAACAGGTTACAGAAAACAAAACACAGTAAACAAATGGGACAGACAGATGAAATAAAACTTAAAAAGTGACTAAAACGTGTATGGCCGCAAATTATCAATTAGGTTTTTTTACCCCGTGTTGGTCTGGGTCTGATATATATATTTCTTTTGTTAAAGAAAGGCAAACAAGCAGATGGATTTCCTAATGGTAAGAAATTCACGCCGCTTATAGACACTAAAGATTTTAATGGTGTGTTGCCAACCTGAGGTCAGGATGTTAGGCCTCGAGCAAAAGTAAGTTTACCGGCTACCTTACCCTCCGAACCGAAACACGTCATGACGTTATGGCGGCAGGAATAGGTAAGGTGTTGGTACCAATCCGGGCGAGTCGCTGCGAAACTCTACCACCTAGTAATAAAATTGATCATCTGCCTTTCTGCCAGGTAGCTGGTGAAAGGCGAGCAAAGGTTCAATAGGTTCAAGGTCACTGGCAGTAGAGTGTAGGGATCCACCACCTTATCTATTCCTGCTGCCACGATGACAATGTCATGTTCCGGGCCAGGGGGTAGAATAGCCGGTAGACTTGCAAAATTGGCCTAACACCTTGAAAACAAGATACTAACGCACCTACAATATCTATGGTGTCTCTATAGACACGCTTATCTATCCTATTAATATTATAAATGCGAAAGTTTGTAAATATGGATGTATGGATGTTTGTTGCTCTTTCACGCTCGAATGGCTGAACGGATTTGTCTGAAATTTGGAAAACAGATAGATTGTGACCTGGATTAACATATAGGCTATTTTTAATCCCGATCGCACACCGGGTTTCTGTGAAAACGCGGGCGAAGCCGCAGGTAGCAGCTAGTCTTTTTATAATTTGCTATTGCTATTAGTTATTAATTTGCTACACAATACTGCCATGACATTTCATATTAAAATATATAGATTAATTTTATTACAAAATATAACTTAGTTTTACAGCTGCCGTCAAAGCAAAGTGCTTGTATCTACAATACACATAACTTTTGGGACCATCGTAAAATAACGGCCTAGTTACTTCTGAAGATTTTTGTTTGTTTTTTGCAGAAAACTTTGGAGTAATTGGAAAAAAATAAGAATGTGCTTGACCACAGGTCCTTAACAAAAACATATAAAACGCCAAATCTAATCAAAACTGGTTAAATAGTCCATTTGTTAAAGCGTGATCAATATATAGACTGTCATCACTACTTAGTATAACACAAAGTCGCTTTCCGCTGTCTGTACCTGTGTTTGATTAGGTCTTTAAAACTACGCAACAGATTTCTATTTAGATTTTACTTTTCCTTACGTATTTATATAATATTATTCTAATTAAGTGTTTGTACTTTGTACAGTAGAGAAAATTCTATATTTTGGGACGAAGCCCTCCAAAAAACATGTAAGGCACGCAAATGTATGCTATATATCTATTCCTAAGATTGAGTCACAGTAACCATTTTTATCTCTAAAAATATGTATATTCTTTCTCGTTAGTATTAATCCATATTCACATACATAAAATTATCTTGAGCATTTAATGAAGATTAAAACTGTGCTGTACTTTTTTAATTTAACTGAATACTTTGCACGTTATCTAACATTTAAAGTTACACTCAATCAAAAAAAATGCTTGTAGTGAAACTGCTGGTATCACTCCGCATTTCTTGATTAAGAAATTTATTTCTTCACAGCCGCACATTGTTCCTAGGACCGATCCTTAAATAATGTCATAGTCTGAGATCCGAAGTTAGGTCGACCTACACCGAGCTGATAATAGGATGAAACCGGTTTTATAGCAAATTTAGTATATCGGAAAATATATTAAAAATGGGTTACCTGAAAAAAATCCTGGACCGAATATTTTTAATTATTTCAAAAAAAATAATTGTTTACATTTCCAATTTTTTTTTTCAGGAAACCCTATATATCAACTTAAATTGTAAAAAAAAATGTAATTGTAATGAAACTGCACATATGTTGATATTTTTTTCTTGCTATTCGATCCCGTGATCTCTGTGATCCGTGAGTAACTAACATCGACAATTATCTGCTTATACCTGGCAATCCAGATAAACAACAGGCAACCCAATTTCTGCAACTTCGTCTTATTTCTACTTTAAGTCGGTATAAAATCTTAATATTTCACCAATTAATAAATAAAAAACGTTTCTTTAAAATAAAAATGCCCAGAATTTTTGAAAGCAACCCATTTTTAATATAATATTTTCTGATATAGGTACTAAATTTGCTAGAAAACCGGTTTCATCCTATTATCGGTTCGGTGTAGGTCGACCTAACTTCGGATCTTCGACTATCAGAGTTGCCTATTTGGGGTTCGAACAAATTATAAGCTCATAAGGATCCTTGCTAGGTATATATGTCTGCACTTAGCACAAAAAGAAAAAATGGTAAAAATAAAATGTAAAAAGTAAATATTTTGCAGTAGGTATATGTTTAGATATTCCAAAGATAGCAGAATATATTATATATAGTATAGAAAGGGAGGTATTATGTATGGTATAGAAAGGGTTATTTACTCTGAATTAGACGCATGCGGAGTCGCAGGAAAAGCTAGTATTTATATATATATATATATAGCTATTACTTATAATATTGGTATGAATTTGTATCTCAATTACAGGTATTAGGATGGATTTAGGATAAATTGATAAAGATACTTCGTCTTATTAATTCCTCTTAGCCTTCGTTACAATATTCGCGATTTTTTTATTAATAAGCTACATATGTGGTATAAACAAGCATGACTATACTCTTTGTTAAAGGTTGAATAGATAATACCAAGACTGAATCAAATATTGAGCTAATGTAAGGCGGTACTGGGAGCAATCACATGCCTTAAAATATATATATTTTTTTTTATGATATCGGAAGGCAAACAAGCAGACGGATTTCCTGATGTTAAGAAATTCACGTTGCCTAGAGACACCAAAGGTGGCAATGGTGCGTTGCCAACCCGAGGCCGGGATGTTAGGCCTCGATCAAAAGCAAGTTTCCGAACCGGAACACGTCATGACGTTATGGCGGCAGGAATAGGTAAGGCGGTGGTACCAATCCGGGCGAGTCGCTGCTAAACTCTATCACCTAGTCAGATGTCACGGTGTTAGTGACGATGAGCCTATATTCGAGCTGCCCAGCAAGGAAGGCAGATGGTCTATTCTATAAAGGAGCCCGGGCCAACACGGGGGAAAAAATTCAAAACAATTAGGTAAATTTTCTTCTTTCTTCTCTTTTATTCGAGTGATTTTACTTGAATATTCAAAGGATAAAACCACAATAATTACTGACTATAATATACGACAGTAGTAGTTGTAGTTTACTAACACAAACAATCCTAAAGATTTAAACAAATGCAGAAATTGTTTTCTTTCCTTTTGTAATCCATCATAATAAAGAAGAGGAAAGATTTGGTTA
Organism: Calephelis virginiensis; assembly: GCA_002245475.1. Lineage (NCBI taxonomy): Eukaryota > Metazoa > Arthropoda > Insecta > Lepidoptera > Riodinidae > Calephelis > Calephelis virginiensis. Next base: position 20,104 of record NJDC01001481.1, read on the forward strand.
TTTGTTTGTATTGGATAGGCTCCAAAATTACAGGACCGATTTCGAAAAATCTTTCTTCATTAAAAATCAACATTATCCCTGATAAACATAGATTATATTAATTACAAGAAAAAAATAGGAATTCCTACTAAAACTTAAATAAAGTATCACAAGATGTCAAAAAAATTGCTACGAAATTTCTTTCATCGCATGCGTTGCGGAAATCATTAGTGATAGAAGAAAAAAGTTTGTAAAATATTGAAGAACGTATTAATATCTACAAAAAACAAACCGACACAATAATTTATCTAAATATTAAAGTTGAGGCAATTTAGCGTTTATGAAAATTCTAAAAGTTAATAGAAATAGTGACCATATTTTGACTATGTTATCCATATATTTTCATTAATTAAAATAACCTTATTAGCACTTTTTAAATTATTGAAATCGAACAATCCATTCAAACGATATTACGAAAGTAAAAACTGAGACCTCAATAACAAAACCAAAACTCTCTCAGCACGACATCTTCACCGGCATTGTCACGACACATTCGCAACGTCATCACGACACCATTACGATACCTTCAAAACACATTCGTGACATCGTGTTCTCCGTCACCTTCAAAACAGCATCACAATGTCATCACGAACCCATTTCGACACCATCACGACATATTAGGTGTTACCACTATCCTCATCATCGTCATAACATCGTAACTAAACCATCGGAGTCGTGACACCGTCACTACATTATCACGAACATTTTCGTTACCGTCACCGTCACGATATTTCTGTCGATATAACCACGAAATTATCATGATACAGTTAAGATAATCACCAACATCGTTATGAAATTATGAAGGTCGTGAGACAGTCACGACGCCGCTACGATATCTTCACGACACCGACACGACATTATCTCTAACGAAGTCATCGTAGCCGTCAACATTATTAATTTCGGTTGTAATTCGGCTTGTTACTCTAAAACTGTGTACAACAGAAAATTTAAAAGAACGGACTCTAAATGCTTTGATCAATCCCTTTCATTTAATACCTCACACAAAATAATTGTCCAAGACTTTGCTCTCTTACCCCCACTTAGGTCGTTGTAGTACTGTACTGAACCAAGTCCAAGCAAATTGTTCTAAGCATGTCTACATAACTGCCAAATTTCATGAACATTGGATCGACACTCTTAAGTAATAGTCGAATAAACAAAAAAACATACAAATACACAGCCTAAAAACATACAACACCATCTGAACACAATCGCTTGCTTGTTCATAATTATCAGATCCGGAGAACGTAACTGCTTGAATTTACGAGTAAAAAGTATGCCGCTGTAAGATACATACGTACAAAGTCGCAGGAAAAATGTAAGATATTTTCTGTGTCCTCTATGTATAGTAATACTCCACTGTTGCTAAAAGTTGGAGATGGAAAAATATTCAGTTATAGCCTCAAGCATCCATTGGGCTAATGCAGGGCGGTGCTGAGAGCAATGAAATGGCTTAAGATGGCTCTAAGCAATTAGGTACATTTTCTCCCCAAGATATATTGTACATTAAGGAGAATATTCTAAGATAAATGCTTAGTTCCAACGCAATATAATCGTTAAGACCCAGACCAGTTCACGCCCATTATTGTGAAATACCGTAAATATTAAAATATTTTAAAATGTTTTCAACCCTATTATTCTAATAGCTTACGGTCTTAAAGATATCGAATACCTCACACCAACATATTATGCGTATAACTATGCTTTCTAATCTATTGTCACTGATTAAATTAAATTGTGTCCATCCTTGGCACTTGGCGAAATTTCTTTATGTATTTTTCAAGTCGCTGTTGCCTACAACTTCGCCCGCATTTTCACAGGAACCCGTTGAGCGAGGGATTTAAAGTAGCTTGTATGTTAATCCATGTCACATCTGCCTGTGTTACAAATTTCAGACAAATTTATTAAGCCACTCGAGTTTGAAAGAGTAACAAACATCCATACAAACATACTCATAAACTTTTGCATTTATAATACTAATAGGATATATGAAAACACTTGCACTGGTTTACTTTATGTTTTTTTTAACTCATGAAAAAATTATAATACTAGCCGACCGGTTTTACTTTTCACCAAAACAGTGTAAGTGTTTTTTATAAATTAAAAATATCACAGCTTGATTTTGTTGGTTGACTGGATGATTTTTTTTGCGAAAATAGATAAAGCTCGCCTTTATAAATAGATAAAGCAACGGCGAAATAAGTTAATGTAGTTACTTAGTTGAAGAGAAGTTGACGATAATGAAAAGAAATAATTTTTTGGACAGAACAATTTTGGGCAAAAGCAAGTAGCAGGATAGGCAAGCAAAACCTATATATTAGAATATATGCTTCAATGTGCCTTTGAAAATACTAACCGTCCAGGATTTTTTCTGAAAAACTTTGAGGTTTATTCTGTAGATTTTTTGTACCCAATAAGTAATTATAATAATAGTAGACTAGCTCTTTGTCTCCGACTTCGTCGGTGTTTTATCCATTTTTTTCATACAAACTTTCCCACTCATTGGAGGACATTTGGAAGTTTAAGTCTGAAAAAAGTTAGCCCATGCATATCAAATTTCATTGAAATGGGTTCTCAATTTAGCCGTGAAAGAGCAAAGACAGACTTCCGTCATCATAATATTAGTAAGGACTAGTATAGATATCATATTTATATTAATTACCAGTAGTGTATGGTAGATAAGGTAAAACTCGGTCATTAAATTTTTTGCTTTAATTAATTAGTGCTAACCTAGTAGTAAATACATTTAAATGGATTTATATGTTAAAATATAAAAAATACAATATATTTAATTAAGTTAGATATTTGCATACCACAATGTGGTAGAATATGTTGGTATGAATAAGTATTCTGTAACAACTTTTAAACAGACATATTCCGCAAATAAATAAATTTCATTTCATTTTATTACCAATCTTGAGTACGACATAAAAAAGGCCCTTAGCTCATCAACCTCATTACCTTTAGTCGTAACTAAAACCAGTGTTCTTTTTCTAAAACTGGCTTCCATATACTCAGTTATTTCATTTTAAGAACATTTTTGTCGCTTGAAAAATTCGAGTGCCATAGTAGCCTTTCGAAGAAACGGAAGCGTTGTCCTGCTGGATGTAATACTTCAGGTTTAACCTGAATTTGTAAATCAAACTAAATTTTTTAACAATCTAAGATTTAGTATCTGTGCCCTTCTAAAAATATTCTTCCGTCCGTCATTTTTGAAGTGCTGAGTTTTATACAGATAACTGAAGGTGAAGGAAGGATAACTCGTCCAACTTCTTACGTTGAATATAATCTCTGCATAACACAATAAAAACTGTAGAAAGGTGTCAGATATTTAAAAGTAAATTAGTCTGTAAGTCGACAAAAACTTGGCAGTAACACAGAATACAGATTCTTGGCTATCTGTTAGAAAAGGAAATAACATTTTTCTTTCTGCCATAAAAAAACTGTCATAAGCTGTCAATATCAGGCGATACAAATTTATCGGGTCAGCTGTGTATTATTAAATATTCATGTAGTTTTTGATGCCGAAAACGGCAATAAAAATAATCTGTACATAAAACAGTTTCTTAGAATAATGATTGCTACGCATTGTATACAGGACACAAAATCCAACTTGTGGGCAAATATTTTTTTTGTCGGTTTGTATGTTCGATTTTTATATAAACACCACTAAACAGATTTTCACCAAGTTTTTTGTAGTACATAGTAGCTTATAGAAAGGATAACTTTTATAGCGGGAAATTATTTTTTTCCCATCACTAACTTCAAAATTTAACTTCAACTTGTGTAAGAAGTTACGCGTAATGGCTAGTTATATAATATACTTCCAATAAAATTATTGGAAAAGTAAGAAAGATGGCGCTGCAATAAACCAATACAATGGCAAGTAGAAAATAGAAGTTAACATTTAGTTTCATTTCATAAATTTCATATGTGACATCTCCGCAAGTAGTTATGAGCTGATATCATGTAAGTTTCGAAGGCTCAGTCGTGTTCTAGTTAATATATGTGTTTCGGATTTGTAACATAAGTCGTCTCAGGTATTAACCAATACATAAATCTCTTTGATTCCGGTCCCGGCTTGGCGGTGGTAATTCCTCGAAGAGATTAATAATATATTATTGCTACCTTGTACAATTTGTAATGTAGTTTTTTTAATCAAAGACTGATGAATTACCTGACAATTGTATTTCTATAAAGCGAACCTAAATAACTTAAAGTTAAGGTCTCATTTAAGATTGAAAAGTCGACTCAAACAAAAATGTTACAGTGATTAATTTTAATAGAATGGCACCAGAGAAAGTCAACTTATAGTACCAAAGTGAGATAATTATCATAGAACTCGTATTATACAGATTAACATTCAAACAAATACTCGTATTTAAATTTTATTATCGGTAACAATTTCGAGTTTTGAAATTAAAAGAATGCTAAATTTTTCGATAAAAAATTCAGGATCCGTGGTTATAAAGTTATCGAAGAATTCAGTCACAGTAAAAAAATATTCAGTCATGATAAAAGTCAAAATTAGGTAGGTATTACATATATTTTCAAACAATGTTATTAACAGTAAATAGACAAATTTGACAATATTTTTAAGCCCGTACTTTAAATTTAAACTTCCTTTTATTAAAATTGGACTGTTGTGGTTAGGATCAATAATAAAATCATTCGTAACGTGAGCTGGATATTGTTTGCTAATGTCATATATAGAAAATAATAAAAAACCATTTAATTAAGTATCATCAAATTTAATTTTAACTCTCTCTCTTGTATTGTGAAACGGTCAAAGACTAGTAAGAGAAACATGTGAAAACGGCAAATGACTATGTTTAAATTATACGAACCTTATGAAGTGTACGTGAACTTTAAATAAATTTAGCAAAGAAAACAAGTAACCAGCGCCGTGTACGTAAGTTACTTTAACAGATGTCCACACCTGTGCGTTTTAAATTGTTTGTCGGGTCACAGTGCAGATGAAAATTTGACCTCGGGCCAAACAGTTTTTTCTCAGGCCAAGAGTTTGTTTTTCATGTAATAGTGTGGTATAATAAGTATAATAACTAACAAAACTTTGCGACTATTATACATACTTTAATTGTTCAATTATCATAGTTATATTTTCGAATAGCTAATAGGAATTCTTAATATTTTATCAACAATTTTTTTTGTACCAATTTATTTTAGATAAAAACTAATGTTTGTGTTTTTAATCCTATTAATATTATAAATGCGAAAGTTTGTAAGTATGGATGTATGGATGTTTGTTACTCTTTCACGCTCGAATGGCTGAACGGATTTGTCTGAAATTTGGAAGACAGATAGATTACGACCTGGATTAACATATAGGCTATTTTTAATCCCGATCAAACACCGGGTTTCTGTGAAAACGCGGGCGAAGCCGCAGGTAGCAGCTAGTAATAATATATACCTACCATGCTTAACGGGCCATACAATATTCTACCGCGGGCCGTATTCGGCCCGCCGGCCGCCAATTGCCCAGGCCTGATCTACATCAATATGACAGTCTTTAAAAGTTTTGAGAATGACTAAATAATTCATCATTTAAAAAAACACACGAAAGTCTCAAGCAATTTTTCAAGTTGTCGTTTTTTATTTACTTGTTTTATATTTGTGCTTTTAATCCCACAATGTTTGAAACGCATGAGATGTTGTATGTGAGCCCACGAGAGATAGATAAGCGGGCGCCAGCGACAGGCGCTGTGGTTTCTATTCGTTCTAAGGTTAACGAAAGATGAAAGTAACACACTGGTGGTAACCATTAACCCTAAAATAAATACCATAATAATTTTAAATTTTAATAAGCACCCAGGCCCGGAAAACAGTCATTTGTGTTCATCACAAAAATATCTACTTCCATCGGAATAGAACCCGGGCGTCGTAGTTGCTGGAGATAAACATGTATACTAAGATATTTAAGGATTACTAAAAAAAGAAAAATTACTTGATAAAAGAAAATTACTAGCCAGTGTTAAGTATTATAACATAAAAAAATGTGTATATTACTTTATAAATAATTTACCTTAATTAGTATCTTAACCTACCAATCAACGAATTTCATTGGAGTAATAAAATTACGTCACTGAGACAAAACCGCAGAACATCTAAAGAAACATATTTTGCTGCATATTAGAACTGACAACCGCCTAATAAGCTGTATATCGAGAAATGGTTTTCGGAAAACAATATTAAGAAGTTTGTCGACTAATCAAGTTTGGCATCTTTCAAAAGGTGTTTCTTTGTTTGATAAAATTGCTTTACTAACCTACTAATGCCAGTCGGTTCTTGTTATACCAACGCTTGTCAGTAGTTTCCTGACGGCAACTATCAGACTTATACTTCGAGTAGATTATGGATTGTTTTACGTTAACAAATTTCATTTTATACGAATGATAAGATTTATTTCTAAAATTGTATGTATATGCATTTTCATAGGTACTTACTGTATGGTGAAACTGTTTTTAATATTGGAAACCAAACATTTTTTCTTTTTTATTATGTTATTGACTGTAAGGAAAAGGTTTTAAATAAAAAAAAAGCTGGAAAATTGCGGGGAAAATGGAAAAGTAAAATCTTTATCGCCTCTGTGGTCTAGCTGTTCAGTTGTCGGACTTGACTGCATGAGGTCCCGGGTTCGATTCCCGGTCGGGCAACAAAAAGAAAATAGGGTTTTTCCAATATTCTATAATGAAAACGTTGTGGGATTTAGTGTCTTCAGCTAGTCGTGGGTGCCCAGGTCGTGCCTCTGCATACATCTTCAGGAATATGGGCGTGAAGATACTTACTTATAAATTATTAAACACATTCAAACTGTTAGTATGAGTAGGTGTTAATATGTCAAGCGATACGAAGTTCCCGGGATCTACTACATAATAAATACATTGAAAAATGAATCCTCACATTTCGCATGGTCACCCAATTACGCCTGATCGGATGGATTAATATTGCTAAATATGTTTTGCTGTGTTGGTTAATGTCAGGAGAAAGTGCTTCTCAAGAGAAAAACTGTATTAATTGCAAGGAAAAGGAAAAAAAAACAACATTTTTATCCACACATATAATTAACCCATTGTCAGGATGAGATTCTTATGAAGAGAAAAACTTAGAAAATTGGAGGAAAAATAATGCTTCAATCCTTAAAAAATGTTAGAAGTTGTTAATGTCATGCAATACGAAGTTTGCCGGGTCGGCTAATATAATAATAATAAACATACAGCATATATGCCAAAATCCCCAGTATTACCAACACACTAAATCTGTGAGTATGAAAGTAAAATCATCGCAAAATAACTGAATATCCTCGGGATTCTTTCAACACACTAAGGTGACATGCAAGTAATGGGGTCGGACGGGTCATAGCGGAAGCTTTTTAAGCAATTCCCTTACATTATGTCCTTCCTGCGACATTTTTATCTCATTACAATCATACTTCGTGCATTATTCTGTATATATTCTTTATTTTTCAGTATTTATTCAGCACTAGCCTAGCTAGCAAACTTTATTTGAAATTTACAAGTATAAACAGTTTGTATGGATTAAAGCATTGCTGCTCCCGTTCTACGCGAAACGTTTAGGTTTTTTGGAATGAAGTTCCTTATGGCAGGCTTGGAGGAGATAGGGATTTTGCTGCGCGACCGAACTGAATAAAATGTGATAATAAATAGCAAGAAAAAGTCCGTGGAATAAAACCGTTAAATGGACGTGCATAGGCGCGACAGTCGTATACACAACAGACTAATGTGTAATACCTTTCTCTCTCTCCCTCACTCCACCCCGACAATGCATAGTATATACTCAAGAATTGTGGCGAGTCTACATTAACCGAAGGAACTTCGTTCCTACCTAGTGTCCCACGACACCACGTTTTTTACATAAGATTTGGTCCATCCTTTCAGGCGTGATAGGATAACCACGTGAAATGAGGATTCATTTTTATATAATATACAGGTTTACTTTAAAAAGACTGGCTAAATTTTAATACAAGGTTGATTTAACATTCAGTTAAATTAGTCCTAGTGAATACTTCACTTGTTGTTACGCTACGTCTACCAAATAGGAGTCATGACGTAACCAGCCTGCGCATGCGATTGCTTTTGGTGTTTACATTATACTATGCACTTTGTATTTTGCGTCGGATATTTTTTTTATTTTTTATTAATTCGCGATTGGAAGTGTTGTTCGCTTCTGTAGTCTAGTGGTCCGGTATTTAACTTGATTTATTATATCCCGGGTACGATTTCCAGACTATTCAATATAAAAAAGTGAGATTGGATTAGTGCCGGTTGACAATAGGTTGGCCACTTACCACATGGTGGGACTTAGCTTTTTGGCTAGTCGTGGGTGGCCTCGTTACACATCTACATACGTCTTCTGGGAAACGGGCATCAAATACTTTGTTTACATGTTCCTAATTCTGAGATAAAGTTTGATATCTTTCTTTTGAAGTAAAAACCTCTTTAGCGGCGTTGCGCACTTCTTTTGAAATGGGTAAAAACTCGTGTGAAGACACGTGACCTGATCGAAAATTTGTAAGACGGCGCAGGGCGCTTGCGGGAATGTTTGTGCTGTGATGTTTGTGTACTATAGCGTAGTAAATGAATATTGTATTCTACCACATAAAGGATAGTAATTCATATTGATAATTAAAGGAATTCGTGCAAAATTATTCCTTAACCATTTCAAAATATCAAAAACGCACACCGTTAATATTCAAGTTTTCGTTTCTGTCGACACTCCTGGAGTGCAACCCGTCTTTTTTTTATAAATGGACAATGTTCTTTAGTTTTGTCTATAATGTGTGCTTATATTTTCTAATGTTAATATTTTAAGTGTTAAACTTATCTATATATTAATACGTGAAGCAAAACCTTTGGACCCCTTTTTACGAAAATTGATGACGAAGGACTATGGAATTTGGCACACTTATAGTTTATGTATAGGAGAAGTGCACAACCCTAATATTTTAAATGATAATGTTTATAAAGTGCATTAATTAAGAAAATAAAACATTACACGTACTACCATGCATTTGACACACACAAATAAATATATTGATGATAAATAACGATAAAAGATCACAGATGGCACACTAACTATTCAGGAAACAAAGTAGTTGGGCTTGACAAATGAAGGTGGCATTTTCATTAACAAGATAATAAAATTTATTATGGTCGAATTTCAACCAATGGGTGACCACTAGTATAACCAAATAATAATTTTGTCTTTAGTGTTTTTTTTATCTTATGTTAATTGGTTTAGCTCAAACACAAGCAATGCTAAACGTACCCAACTACACTACACATTACCATGCTGATTATATTGTTAATATAACATCGTTTCCACAACTTTATCGGACTTTGGCTTTATCTGTGTTGCTTTATTGTAATATGTCTGCATTAAAATAAAATTCCTATAGGAAATTTTCAAGGCTTGATGAAAGAAATCTCACAGTTAGTCACACTTATTACTTTATCTCTATTTTTGTATGTAGCAATAAAAAAGGATGAACAATAATGAACATAATGTTGCTTCGGAAATCCCTAATGCTTGCTAATGCTTGATTAATTTTTTTTAGTTTAGTAATGAGATGGCTCTAAAATAAATCAAGTGTAATGAAAACTTGTTATTTTTTTAAGTTATATCGTATAGTCTCTTATAGTCAGTCATTACGTTGACATTTTTCATACGAATTTGAAACTAAATGACAGGATAAATTTAAATTCACGCCCCTAATAGTCTAAGATCCGAAGTTAGGTCGACCTACACCGAGCTGATAATAAGATGAAACTGGTTTTATTGCAAATTTAGTATATCAGAAAATATTGCATAAAAAATACTAGACATTTTTTTAAAATGTTATTTATTTAATAATTAGTGCAATATTAATAATTTATCCCGACTTAAAGTAGGTAGAAGACGAAGTTGCAGAAGTTGGGTTGCCTGTTATTTATTTGGACTGTCAGGTATAAACAGATAATTGTCGATGCTAGTTGGGTACTTTCACGGGATCGGATAATAGATAAAACATATATCAACATATGTGCAGTTTTATTACAATTTTTACAATTATTTTTGCAATTGATGTTGATATACAGGATTTCCTGAAAAAAAAATTGGAAACATGAAAAACATTTTTTTTAATGATTAAAAATATTCGGTCCAGGATTTGTTTATGCAATCCACTTTAAGTATGATCGCTAATATACTTACTTGACTTTAAAATATTATGTTTTATTCAGTTATCAGCTCGGTATAAGTCGATGTAGGTTCGGATCTTCTACTTCACTTATAAGTGCGGTCTTCAGTCTGTTAAAAATGTATTGTGGTTATCAAAGATTATATTGCAATCCACAACCGTCATAAAAATGTTAATATGAAGTGATAAATACAAGAAAAACATCACAACACAAATCTATATCCAATCTGGATACAACATTAACCCAGTTCTTTTCGTTAGTTGGATTAAAGACTATAAAAATAAAACTCTTTTGATACGAAACAAAACTATCTTAGAGAACATTCAACTAGTAATAGATCGAAACAAATAACATAATACGAAGTTAGTCGAGCAAGCTGAATTTAGGAACCAACAGTAAATAGTTTGAACTCTGAGTAACTACTGAACTATTTCGAACTTTAAGGCGATGTTTCACACACGTGCTTTGTTGGTAATTATTCACAATTACCATGTTTTGAATTTACAATTGTCAGGAAAAAGACAAGGCCATTTCTGTGTTTGCGCTTTAATTAAATTAAACCTTAGCTTTTATATATTTTTATTTATTTGATCATCTCTGTAGTCTAGTGGTCAGGTTGCTGAACATAACTTGACAAGATCCCGAGTTCGATGCCCGGGCTGGGCAAATAACGTAAAATGTGTTTTATCAATTTTCTAATAAGGGCAACATTGCCCGGGGTCGAATATGTCCTCGATTGGCCATTGGCGGTTGGATTATAATGGGATTTAGTGTCTTAGCCTAGTCGTTGGTGCACAGGTTGTATCTCTGCCTACATTTTTGGGGATATGGGCATCAAGATTTTCTTTCTTATTTTTTTATTATACACAAAACTGATAAGTAAACTTTGAAATGTAACACTAAAATCCATAAGAGGCGTTAGATATAATGCCCTGCGTCTTAGACATACCTAAACATCAAAAAAAGTGTTCCTAAAAAACAAGCAAGATCTTTTTTTAAAGTGACAAATATTTTAACCGACTTAAAAAAGAGTTACTTATATAAATATAAAGTATATAAGGTTCTCTCAAATGAGTTTACGTTATTTCTGTAGGGAAGAGTTAAGTACTTACCTAAAACGTAAAAAATAATAAAAAAAGTAAATTAAAAACGTAGTTATTGTTGCTTAAAGCGCTCTCAAATTTCCTCATTACATCGCATGGGGTTATTGACGTTTTGCGGCACATTAAAATTGCTATCATTTGTTAATTTTGTGACTGATTTTTTTTTTGATATTTCAGTTAATTATGCAGAATGTCCGCCTTAATTTCGAGCACTAATTTGATAATTCCTTTTACAAAAATAAAATACTATCTGTATAATAATTCGTGATGTCAAAACTTTAGACCCCTTTTTACAAAAATTGCGCGAACGCAGGAGCATATAATTTGACACACTTATAGTTTATGTGTAGGAAAAGTGTAGAATGCAAATATTTTTAAATAATAATGCTTATAAAGCACATTAAATCAATAAGTAAAACATTACCCACACTACCATGAATTTGACTCACACAAACAAATATATTGTTGATAACGATAAAAGACCACAGATGGCGCACGTAAAAGTTTGGAAACAAAGTAGTTGGTCTTGAGAAATGAAGATGGCGTTCTTATTAACAAGATGTGTTAACGTCGAATTTTGACCAACGTACGACCACTAGTAATAATAAAAATGCATATTTTAACCAACGTTGAAAAAAGAAGATGTTAGATGTACGCCTTTAATTTTTATACATGTTATTGGATTTCTTCGTAAATTCTAAATCGATTAAAAAAAAATTGTATAAATAAATAAAAGATCTTACTTTTGGGTCGGTTCCAGTGACGCCTAGTCTTCTGATCTTACGATGGAATCCCAGTGTTATCGCAGAAAATGTTTACTTTTCTGTACCTAGATTATTACGCACGCATGACGTGTTAAAACGGTGTAGTGAATTTTATGGAGATATGTATGAATGTGCCCAAGATGCTGTCGCTGGGTCCGAGTATTCACATGACTCGGAAATAGCGGCGGCATCTAACGGCATTATGATGGAAGAAGTTGAATGGGCGATAAGAAGTTTGAAACATGGTTAGGCTGCGGGAGTAAGATAGGGTTACATCTGAGATGATCAAACTTGGTGGTCCGTCCAGGACTCTTTCTGGGTTCTTTGTAACAAATGTTGGAAGACTGGCAGAGTACCCGAAGACTGGCGACGTGCGGTCATCGTGCCCTTGTATAAAGGCAAGGATTCACGCATTGACTGTACAAGTTACAGGGCCATTAGTTTGATCAGTTTAGCATCAAAAGTGTATGGAAAAATAGTTGAAAGAAGGATGCAAGGGATGTCCGATGGAACATTATGGGAGGCTCAAGGTGGTTTCAGGTCTGGAAGAGGATGTATGGATCTAGTGTTTTCGTTCCGCATCATTGTAGAGAAGCATCTGGCTGTTGATCAGAAGGTTTTCTGCGGTTTTGTGGATCTCGAAAAAGCGTTTGATAGGGTCGTACGTACCTGTCTTATAAACATACTATACATACATAAAACTTGTGCGCCCGTTGATCTAGTGTGTAACTTCACTTTTACTAACAAAAAGTGAAGTTACAAGTAAGAGGTATAGAATTTCAAAATTGAGATTGAAGTTACAGTAAAACTCTACAATAGAATCAAATAGTTGATAACATTAGATTTCAAAGTAGGAACGGTAACAAAGAGCAGACGTCTCTCTGGAGACTGAGGGCTCTAAGCCGTTTGTGACATTAGGGTCGACAATGGACGGTTGCTTTTGGGTCTTGTTTAAATTGGAGGGTTTGGTAAGTGGACTTGTTTCACTTTCATAGGCTAAGCAAATTGATATTTTCATTGTGATTTATTTATTTCTAGGTTATACTCAATGCAATCGGTGTAACGATATGATGAACCCATAAACTGGTGAATTGGGAAAATTATACTATAAGGAATGAAGCAATATGTTAGTTTATTTAATTACTACTTATTTGGTAATTCCAGTATTGTTTCTGCCCCGCTGAGTAGAATAAATAATTTGCCTCTCTGGTAGTAAGAAGCAAAAAAAGCAGGTTCAAAAATAAGTCATTACCATCATGACCACCGGTAGAATAGTGATTTGCAGCAAGTTGCATGAGTAGTTATCCACCGCCTTACAATGATTTATTCATGATTGCACAATAGGCCTGGCATCTTACGTCCACTGGACAGCGAGGCACCTGTAACATTTTTTTTATGATATTGGAAGGCAAACAAGCAGACGGATTTCCTGATCGTAAGAAAATCTCGCCGCCTAGAGTTACTAAAGGTGGTAATGTTGCGTTGCCAACCTGAGGCTGGGATGTTAGGCCTCGAGCAAAAGTATGTCTACCAGCTACCTTACCCTCCAAACCGGAACACGTTATGATGTTATGGCGGCAGGAATAGGTAAGGCGGTGGTACCAATCCGGGTGAGTCGCTGCGAATTACTACCACCTAGCCAGATATCACGGTGTTAGCGACGGTGAGCCTATACTCGACTTTTACCAGCTGCCTGGCAGCAAAGCAGATGGTCTATTCTGCGAAGGAGCCCGGACCAACACGTGGGAACATAGATGGTGTCAATAGGCAACGGTTATCTCATTCCATCATGAGAGTCATGTGCTCGTTCACTGACTAACGAAAAGTTCTGTCATCTCAAAAACAACGTTGCCGAAAATGGATAAGTTGCTTGTCACCTATCACATTGTGGAACTAGTAAATTCTAAACGAAAATTATGACCTTTCATTTTAATTTTATCTGTAACGTTGAACTCATTAAGTAGGTACCTACTCAGAACTATATATCTATAGGACATAACTACACGCGTTAACGGGTAAGAAAGGAATAAAAAAAATCGCCATGGGACTCTCAGTAGCTCAAATGGTTAGTGCATTCGTCGGCTTGGAAGGTTACAGGTTTAAATATTTTCTAAGGCGAAAGTTTTATTTCTTTAAAATTTATAGAAATTCTTCAAATTGAACAATTTCTAGAGAGTTGACTTAATTTACTTTTGTGGTATTAGCAAACTGGTATTTTCTATTGTTTGAGTAAGTTAATGAATTTTGATATTATGTTATTCACTTCAGTGCTGCGATGCTAACGTCTACTTATTTAAAAAATAAATACATAAACGGAAAGTCGAACGCAAACGAAAAAAGTATAAAAAGTAAAAAAAAAGTGTCTTTACGCCCATACCTCCGAAGAGCAATACAATATTCTAAACAAACCACCCAAAATTAGCCGAAAATATTTAAACAATTTATTCACAACACTTGCACTTTCCGCAATGTATTTTTTCATTTTTTTAGTTTAGCCAACTGGTTTCCCTATACAAGCATCATCAGGGCTATATAACAACAGTAGTTGTATAAAAATATACAATGTGGGAAGTACAAGTTTTGTGAATAAATTGTTTCAAGAATGGAATTCCACCAAGCACCAACGATAAGAAGTATAGAAAAAAAAAAACGAAAAGATTTAGTTGGTTTTTGAAGAGGTTATCTATACACCTACGTTTAGTACTTCACTCCAAGTAATCAGTCTGCTTATTTCCTTTCATGTGTTAGTAAGAAAATTTTAACCAATCGTCATGGTTTGTTGTAATTTACACATAGAGTTTTGACGCCATCATGAATGAAGGTAGTCATAACTTTTTTCGTTATTATTGAATTTCGTGTTTATATAGAGTGAAATTGAATTACTTTAGGTGTAAAATTAATTTAGGTGGGAATTAGATCAATTCTGTTCAGTGAAAGTGCACAAATGAAATCATCATGAAGAAATTAGTATATCGTATATTTCCTCGATGCCGTCAAATCTCCTAGATGAGCGTGAGTAACGAAAACACCGCTTAATTCAAGACCCTGACCTGACATGACTTTGTACATAGTGACTTATGACTGACTGAATTAACAAATTAACTAACTTGACATTGGCAAAGTAGTCGTGAAAAACGATCGAAAGCCATATTTATAAAAGAAGAATAAGAATTTACACATGGTTTATTATCTAATGGCCACATTTAAAGATCTCAATTATATTTTAATTAGTCATTTACCAATCCGGGCAATTATCAATCGGCTTGATTCCTTGGCGTTGCGTAGAGATGTTGGGTCACTTAATGTTCTCTACCGCATTTATCATGGGCAATGCTCTGAGGAGTTGTTTGGTTTAATTCCAGCCGCTGATTTCCACCTTTGGACATCGCGTCAGAGCTTAATCATGGGCTTATCATGCCCATCATCTTGATGCGTCGCGATCTACAACTGTGCCATTTCGAAGACATTTCTTACCCCGCATAACACCTTTGTGGAATCATTTACCGAGGGCGGTATTCCCAAACGATTATAACTTAGGAACCTTCAAGAAAAGAGCGTTCTCAATCCTTAAAGGTCGGCAACGCATCTGTGATACTCCTGGTGTTGCGGATGTCTGTGGGCGTAGGTGATCACTTTCCATCAGGTGACCCACTTGTTCGTTTGCCTCCTCTTCTATAAAAAAAAGTCATTAAGTTGAAATTTTCAAAACAAAATCGTGACTAAGTGACAGATTAAATGTTAATCGACCTCTATAAAATTATTTTTAAACAAAAAAGAAAACCGCCTTCAAAAACTCTCTAGAACTAAAAAGGATGAAATAATTTGTTATATTATGTGTCCAAACTATATCCTACCCAAAAATATTCACAACACCACAACAAAATATATTGACGAAACCAACCTATGAATAAACACTTATTTTAATTACTAACCTACCTTAATTGATACTCTTCTAATACCTAACTAATATTATACCTAATACCTACACAATTTCTTATTTTTATGTAGTACTTGAAGTCGGTGGCTCCATTCATCCATGCCTTCAATTATTTTAGTTTCAAAATCAATCAAGAGGTAGCGCCACACGCAAAGTTAGATCGCGCTATCGTTGTGCTATAACTATATTCTTTCTTGGTGTGTTTGATATTATATTTATATACTCGTATTTATCGTATTCTGTTGGTAGTTCGTTATTCATTGTTATTGCGTTGATTTGACGCATCTGAAATTTCAGTTTACATAAAATACCTAAGTATAGTAGTGTTTAGGATTCAACTTGTCGGGTCCCAGTCATTTTATAATTACTCTAATTGTAGGTTTAGTTGTACAGATACTTTAGGTTAGTTACCTACGTAGATCGTACGTAATTGGATTGATTAGTACCTATTTAGTTTTTAAGGCACTGACTTCAATTGCTACATAAAAAGAAAGAAATTGTGTAGGTATTAGGTATAATATTAGTAAAGTATTAGAAGAGTATCAATTAAGGTAGGTTAGTAATTAAAATAAGTGCTTATTCATAGGTTGGTTTCGTCGATATTTTTGTTGTGGTGTTGTAAATATTTTTGGGTAGGATATAGTTTGTACACATAATATAACAAATTATTTCATCCTTTTTAGTTCTAGAGAGTTTTTTAAAGCGGTTTTCTTTTTTGTTTTAAAATAATTTTTTTTCTTGCTTTTTAGTTGCATAATTACAACGTTAATAGCTGTGGTGGTTTTTTAGCAACCATACTTTTAGGTGTCAATTCACACGTCATGTTGAGGTGGAATATCGCCATTTCTGATGGGCTCATTAATGGGTCTATGGGTGTTGTGAAAGGACTTAAATGGCCAGCACTACGCAGAGATCAGTCGGAAGAAGGCAAAATGCCTGACACTGTGTTCATTAAGTTCGACGGCGGCACAATAGGTAGCAGATTAAAAGATTTTGATGGCTTTGTATCCATTCCACCAATGTGAGCTACATTCCAAGCAACTAGAGGCTATGGTGACGTTGAACGTCGAATGCTTCCTCTGATTTTGTGCTGGGCTGTAACAGTGCACAAGCTACAGGGGACAACCCTTGATAGAGCTGTGATAGAAAAAGAAACTTCGCGAAGGGCCAAGTGTACGTCGCTCTCAGTAGAGTCAAAACTTTAGATGGAATAGCGTTGTTGGATTTGGAAGCCTCCAAGCGGTTGACGAAACCCCACGATGAACGAGCCTTTGCAGAAATGCTCCGTTTAAGAAATCTTATTTCCGTTGAAGAAGAAATCTAATACTCGTTCATCGTTGGGTATATTTATGTATGTTTGAGTTTTGACTCAACACAGAGAGCACTACTTGGATTATACTACAATTTAAGCACCACTAACATTTTTCAAAGTCAATAGAAACCCTAAGCTTGCTCATTTTTTTAATAGTTTCCTCGATTTCTCCAGAATCCCTTCATTAGATCCTGACTTCCTTGCCATGACACTACCCTTTCAAACAAAACAGAATTATCCAAATCGGACAAGCTGTTTTCGAGTAATCGCTGAAAATGTTCATCATTAGGGATGCTCTTCTTCATCAGCTCATCATCATAAGATGACGATTCTTATACGTAAAATCTCTCTCAATTGATAAAAAGTCAAGAAAAACTCTGTGCTTCCATAAATTTTTCCAGGAATGCCCTCGATTTCACCAGGATGCCATTATCAGATCATGACTTCCTTACCATGAGACCAACTGTGAGGTAAACCCTTCCAAACCAAAAAAGGACTGTCCAAATCAGACCAGCCGTTTTAGAGAAATCACTGAAAATGTCAAACAAAACAGTTTTTGCTTATAAATAAAAAATAAACATGAAAATTGGTTGCCTCTGTGGAAATCGCCTCTTTGGTCTAGCGGTCCAGGTGTTGGACTTGACTTCATGAGGTCCTGGGTTTGATTCCCGGTCGGGGCAACAAAAAGAAAATGTCGTTTTTCCAATTTTCTGAAAAAAATTTTGCTCAGGAATGAATATGGGCCTAGTCGACTTGCCATCTATCACATTATGGGACTTATTGTCTTCGGCTAGTCGTAGGTGCTCTGGTTGTTCCTTCGCCTACCTTTTCGGGAATATGGGCGTGAAGATACTTACTTAATTTATGAAATCTAGGTTTTCCAAGGTAGGAAGCGTAAAAACGTGTAGTCGAATTGAGAACATTCTCCCTTAGAAGTCATTTGAAAACCTGTTTTAGCCGAATTCTCGATGTCAATATTTTTTGTATTCAATAAGGTTTCACATCCTCAGTCGTGACCTAATTTCCATTTACATTGTTGACATGACCTCGTAAATGTTATTTTATAATTTCGTATACGAATTTTATTTGTGTTTTTCCACCTTTTATTGTCATGTTTAAGAATGTTATTTATTTTGTTTCATTGTTACTCTTTAGATATTCAAGTACTTATTACAATGTCTTTCATTTAATATGAACCATCTATAACATAAAAGGTTTTCTTTGGATTCCTATTATAATTTTTTTCGTCATTCAAAGATAATGTTAATTGTACTACATAATTTGTTGTATTGCAATTACAATGTCTTTCATTAAGTATGAAACATCTATAACCTAAAGGATTTTTGTTAGATTCCTGTTGTAATTTTTTTCTGTAATTTAAAAATAATGTTGATTGTGCTACATAATTTGTTAATTTTCTTTTTTTCCCTGTGTTGGTCCACGTTCCTTTGCAGAATAGACCTTCTGCCTTCCTGCCAGGCAGCTTGTAAAAGGCGAGCATAGGCTTACCGTCACTAACACCACGACATCTGACCAGTTTCGCAGCGACTCGTCCGGATTGGTACAACCGCCTTATCTTTTCCTGCGGTTATTACGTATGCACTTGCCGTTGAATTGTTCTGGTTCGGAGGTTATTGTAAACGGTACATTTACTTTTGCTCGAGGCCTAGCATCCCGGCCTCATGTTAGCAATGCACCAATACCATCTCCTCTAGGCGGTCTGAATTTCTTGCCATCAGGAAATTCGTTTGCTTGCTTGCCTTCCAATGTTGTAAAAACTAAAAATAAAAATAATATTACAAATAGGTAATACTAAAAAGTGTTGACAAAAGTTTCCATAAGTTTCCTTTCATCAAACTATTCCAACAGTAACGAGAAAAGCAATTAAGTATTATTAATTATTTAAGCACATTAAAACACCAAAAACCGATTAAATTACATAACCAAATCATGATTTAGCAATTATTTTTTCGAAAGCTAGAACTACGTTAAGGCCTAAGGTTGTCTGGCAGAGATCGCTCTGTAGCGGTAAGACCGCCTTTGTGCACCTAAGGTAAATATTATAAGTGAAAGAGTGTTTATTATTTCGTAAATTTTGATGCATAATAAAGTGTTGTCATTCATTCATTTATTCATTCATACGTTTCCGTGGTGTTCTCATATAAATTTTACGCACATCCGACAAGTGGTTTTAGAGTCATACGTAATAAAATAATGCTTAAGACTCAAAAACTACTAGTTGGATCTGATCAAATGTGACTACCTTAGGGATCATAACCTTTCCAAAACAATGTTATTATTTTTTTTGTTATTGGCCGAGTAATTGCTTAACAGTATCCTCACGCCCGTATCTCCGAAGAGGTAAGCAAAAGCACAACTATACTAGTCCATGAGTACCGAAGCCTTTAAATCCATTTTTTTAACTCATGGATATCCGCCACTTTCGGGGGAAGTGGCGAGTTATGCTGGACTCCTATCGGCTAAAATCACTCGGTAACCATCCTCTGTGCGTATCGGGCTACTGCGGGATCTCCGTAGAACGCACCGCTGTCACCCTTACACCTGCCCGCAGACTCATTCGTTCAGAAGCTTCCATCTTCTGATGCCATCACTTTGACGACAGCAGCATGGGGTCACACCATGCTATGCTGCCTCACGTCCCGGGCTGCTGTTTAAGCAAACTGACACCCCGATCGGTTGACTTACAGCCCCAGCACCCATTTAGTCGCCACTTACTTAGGCAGAGGATACCCTAACCCTATTCGTCGCCGGGTACTACAGGGCCCGCAGCCTTTAAGTCCTACAACGGGGGGCATATCCTGGGCAAGTTTGATTTATTTAGAAAATTTGAAAAGCATATTTTCATGTTGTTGACCAACTAGGGGATCAAACACGAGTTCTCTTGTAATCAATTCCGATTTCGGGCCGCTAGGACACAAAAGAGATTTAAACCATGATCGCGTTATATACATTACACGGATAGTAGAATTAATAATCTCTTCCTTTTTTTTATAAAAAAAAAACATTTTTTTCATAACATGGGACCAATCTTTTTATTTTAAAATGTGCTTACAATATCCTCAGTAGTCCTAATAATGGTTTAATACTTTGGTAAGCAAATTAAGAAACCTCTTGCGTTATTTTGATTATTTAATAACGTCTTAATATTAAAAAATATTTCTCAATAAAGCTGTCGCTATTTCGTTTCGTTTCGTAAATAATTCCGATATGTCAACATCTCCCTAGTTGTTTTAATTTACACATAATTAATTATAACCTGTAAACAACTAACCATAAAGCTATCCTTTTGAAAAAAGGATAGCTTTATGAATGCTAATTTGTCTAACTTGCTACATATCCTTGTGCTGGTCCTGGTCCTTTGTACAGAAAAAACATGTACCTTTTTGCCTGGCAGCTCGTTAGAAGTGGGCATAGTTTAAATCAGTAACACAGATGATCTTATAATGCTATGCAGCAACTCGCTCGTGTAGGAACCTCTTGCATCAACTATTTTGTCTTCACAATGACAGTACCTACATACGGTATAAACTTAGTATAAAACCTCTCTTTTCTAATATTAGTGGTGTCTATAGGCAGCGCTTGTTTCTTAAAGACGTTCCAGGCGGTTGTAACACGCTTTCCAACAAAGATGAACCTGGAGGGAACTTTGTTTCCGTCTTCTGATTATTATTAAAACTTTATTTAATCTACTGTCCAGACGGATGCAAACTAATGTCTACAACCACTGCTTACAAACGTCTAAAACCCCAATGAACGTCATAAGATTCCATAAAATATCTGGTTCGTTGACTGATAAATTAATAGATTCTAATGATTTTTGTTTTATAAAATTTAAATTTCATTTTGTTGGCGGTCACATGTTATGAGCTTGGCAAAGTTCTTATGGCTACTGCAGTCCTATTAGACGCCCATAGAGGAAACCATTTTCTTTTCAAATTTATATTTGAACGAAATTCCTGATCGCGCGTTGTGAAAGGGAAACGGAAAAAATTCTCACGAAAAGTTGTAACGACACTTTTTGCTGTAAACTGTGCGGCATGCGCATGTTTCTCTGTCTGTCTCTCTCTTATTGAAAGCAAGCCAGATATTTTAATTTCTATTTCGCATTGAACAGTGTGGTTCACGTGGACGATTATTTTTGTTGAATGTACACAGGTTTTTTGTACATAATAAATATAGTAAATGTATATAATTATATACTTATATATACTTCGTTCGTCAATATATTCTATACAAAATTGTTACATCTGTGAAAATTAGTACTAATAATTAATTCTTCAAAATACTATTTTTCCTTTACTTGCGTTTTCACTTAAACAATTTAAGTGAAAACGTATCTCTCAACGGCTGTCTGTATTTTTTTAAAATATGCTTTGTATTGTTTTTTGATAGATTATTTAAAAGAACAGGTCAAATCTATAATTTTTTTCTAACCACTGGCATTGGACCATATTATATTTCAAACAGTTTCCCCGTGTTCATCTGTAGAATAGACCATTTACCTCGAAATAAGCGAGCAAAGATTTAATGGGTCATTACTAACAAGGCCACTGGTGATAGACTGCCGTACTGCAACACATCTTGGTAGGGATCCACCGCCTTACCTGTTACCATAATGACAATGTCAGAGGGTAAGGTAACCGGTAGATATGCACAGCTGGCTTAACATTCCGAAAGCAGGACAACGCACTTACAACATGTCGACACCTCCTACGTAAATTATCGTAACTGCATGTGACCAACTTTACAGTACAATCATTTAAAGATTTGGAAACAGATTTTTTATGATGGTGGTCACAAATAGCATTCTATGATTACTAAAATTGGCATACATGCATAAATCGATCTATAGTGTCCACAGTTTATGGTCGTTTCTTACCATCAGGAGAACAATCTGTGTATTCGCTGTCTTATCACATAATATATTCCTGCCGCCATAACGACATGACATGTTCCGGTTTGGAGGGTAAGGTAGCTGGTAAACTTTTGCTCGAGGCCTAACATCCCGGCCTCAGGTTGACAACGCACCAATACCACCTTTGGTGTCTTTTGGGGGTGCGAATTTTTTACCATCAGGAATTCCGTCTACTTGTTTGCCTTCCAATATCATAAAAAAAAATCAGTATCATAATCAGAAAGACTTATTCCCATGGACTATACAAGTGGTACTTGTGTGCGTAGACATTTTTTTAAACTACCACTGTATTGCAGCCATACAGTATATAAAAAATAGTGTCTAGGTTTAAATTTCCCTGATTTCAAAAATCATAATAAACTAGCTGCTATCATGTGTAGTAATCCAAGTCATCCTCTATGTACATGCCAAATTTCATGAAAACCAGTTCTGCAGTTTTTGCGTGAAAGAATAACAAACAAATATATACAAACTTCCGCATTTAAAGCACTAGTATGATTATAAGTCTACATTGCGCATGCTATCCCTGTTACAAATATTATTTTTATCAAAGAACTGTGGACCAAATTTAAAATGAACGACGCGTTTTTATGTTCCACTATTCGTAGTTGGCACATTGTACAAAATCTCTGATGACACATAAATTACAAACATTGTTTTAGCAATAGAATGTTAACAGTTTTACTTTCAATTAATTTACATGTATTGGTGGTTTAAGTAAAAAGTAAAAGTAAAGTATCTTCACACCCATATCCCCGAAGAGGTAGGCAGAGGTACAACCAAGGCACCCACGACTAGCCGAAGACACGAAGTCCCACAATGTGATAGGTGGCAAGCCTATCGCCAACCGGGCACATTTCCAATCCCGACCAACATTTTTTTAAATTCGAAAATTGGAAAAATCCAATTTTCTTTTTGTTGGCCCGACCGATTCGACCGACCGACCCGGGATTCGAACCCGGGACCTCATGCAGTCAAGTCCAACACCCGGACCACTAGACCGCAGAGGCGATACGATTTAAATACGACAATAAATATTAACACTGAAATATGAATACTGGAATAAGCCGACACCGAATTTAGTATAATGTATGTGAAACAGTTTAAGACTTAATAATAATTTTATGAATAATTTAAAATATCTGCCAGCAATTTTAACATGGATCAATAAATGATTATTGAATTTCTGATTTTTTTTTTCAAATACTTCAGGTTTTTTTTATCTATCCTTACGAAATAGCTAATATTTTTCATTTCTGTCGCCATAACGACTTTTTCATTTTCCGATCCAAAAGGTAAGGTTACTTATTTATTTAGTTCCACAAACGGCCTAACATGCAGGCCACACGGCAGTGAGAACCTATAATGTCTACGGTGTCTATAGGTTACGCTTATCTCTTATCGTCAGGAAATCCGTGTACGTGTTCACTAGCTTTTTACCAAAAAAAAAACTTTTTATTCCAATGTTTTAGAGGGAGAGGTAAATAAATTTTAACGTGGTTGTAGCCAAGAGCAACATCTAATAAACAATATAAGTAGATGTGCTTAGTTTATTTATGTAGACATACCAAGA
>NJDC01001481.1:44625-55222 GCA_002245475.1 Calephelis virginiensis
GTACAACCAAGGCACCCACGACTAGCCGAAGACACGAAGTCCCACAATGTGATAGGTGGCAAGCCTATCGCCAACCGGGCACATTTCCAATCCCGACCAACATTTTTTTAAATTCGAAAATTGGAAAAATCTAATTTTCTTTTTGTTGGCCGATCCGGGATTCGAACCCGGGACCTCATGCAGTCAAGTCCAACACCCGGACCTCTAGACCGCAGAGGCGATACGATTTATATACGACAATAAATATTAACACTGAAATATGAATACTGGAATAAGCCGACACCGAATTTAGTAAAATATATGTGAAACAGTTTTAGACTTAATAATAATTTTATAAATAATTTGAAATATCTGCCAGCAATTTTAACATGGATCAATAAATGATTATTGAATTTCTGATTTTTTTCAAATACTATAGGTTTTTTTATGTATCCATACGAAATAGCTAATATTTTTCATTTCTGTCGCCATAACGACTTTTTCATTTTCCGATACAAAAGGTAAGGTTACTTATTTAATTAGTTCCACAAACGGCCTAACATGCAGGCCACACGGCAGTGAGAACCTATAATGTCTATGGTGTCTATAGGTTCCGCTTATTGTAATATTATTTTCTTAAACTGTTTTAATAGCTGGCCTTCGTAGTTGGTAATTACACTGGCCGGTATTAAAAAAAATGTATAGAGTTCCATCTAAATTTTAAAATGTAGAACAGAAAAACTGTGAAAAACACAGTAAAAACAGAAACAATAACAATCATAAGGGACACAAGATCAGAAATAGTAAAAAACAGATATTTACAAGGATCGAAAGATGTACGCATTACAAGTAATTAATATGAATACTAGAACAGAAGATAATAAAACAAAGATATTTACAAGGTTAGTAAGATGTACATATTACAAGGAAATATGTTACATTATCTCTTATCATCAGAAAATCCGTGTACGTGTTCACTAGCTTTTTACCAAAACAAAACTTTTTATTCTTATGTTTTAGAGGGAGAGGTAAATAAATTTTAACGTGGTTGTAGCCAAGAGCAACATCTAATAAACAATATAAGTAGATGTGCTTAGTTTATTTATGTAGACATACCAAGACTTTGTTCAAACTACTCATATACTTTTATATTACACAACAAACCCGAGGTTTTACTACCTAACAGAAAGCCAGATTGTTTTATTTCAGTACCCAACCCTAAGAAAAAGTAATAAGTAAATGACAATGCGGCACAATTTCATAAAAAGAATCTATACTGATAAAGAAGAAAGATTCAGTTGTTTGGTTGTATTGAATAAGCTCCGAAACTACTGGACCGATTTGCAAATTCAATTATAATTAGAAAAATTTTGAAATTTGTCCTACATTGCGAAACCGGGACCAAAATAGCATATAAAATTTCAACCCAATTGAGCCGTATCGATGGTTTTTGGAGAAGGTAGAAAAAATAGTTCTTACGTTGTCCTATTACCTGTTTTTCCATAAGAAATTATGCGTTTTCCCGCAGTAAAAGGAGAATAAGTTTATCAGGAATATAGATTTTTTGAAGTCGGTCCAGCTGTTTTAAAGCCCATTCAATACGAACAAAGAAGTAGTCAAATCTTTCCTCTTCACATTATTATTGTAATTATAGAAATGTATATTTCATACTTTTAAACATGGGGAACAAACTGACATTAACTAATTCACAACTTATTTTATATATATCTAGGTATTTTTTGAATATGATATATTAAAAACTTCAACGTTAATACGTTTTTAATACGTGTAATAAGTTACCTATTGAATAAATAAATAATTTAAACAAGGCGAAAATTCAAATAAAATTATTTTGTTGAATAGTCAATAACATGTTGAAATAATCTTCGTCTAGTTTTAGACAAATTCGAAATCCCTTGGAACACTGCAAAGAGCACTGCAATTTTCTAAAAATTGTTTTTCAGCCATTACTATAATGACTCTCGTCGTGACCGTGTCACTGCGTGCGATTTGAGAATGTCATTTGATATTTTCCATCGTCGGCGCTTGGTAAAACTTCCAATATTCATATTTTTAAAGAAAGAAACACTTGTTCTGTTTTACCTATCACTTTATAATTTATTACTTTGTAATTAGTAGCCTACCGGTTTCGCTTATACAGCATCATCAGGGCTAAAACTTCAACTACTCAACAATATTATTTTTGATGTAAAAATATGAGAATGTCATGTTGGTTTAATGAGTCCAACTATCTGCACAACATTGTGCTGTGTTTGAGTTTTGCCGATCAAACGAGAGGGTTTTTTGTAAAATTTAATAAACAAAAATATTACGTCAATTTAATGAAGACCTCTAATCCATTAAACTATAGAATAAAATTAGAAATAAATTGAAAGAGGCAGATGGTGTTTGAATATAAGCGCGTAGCCGTAACACAACGTTGTACTCATAGGCATTTAATTTAAAACAGGGCCGGGTAACAATACTGTCTATTACATTACCGATACCGTGTAACTAGAGAAACCACTCAATAAGTGCTAATGAACAAAAGTTACTATCAAATCTGCATTTTTATGAATATAGCGGCTTTCAATTATAAACGAAAGTACCATCTTACTAATTAACTATTTATTAAACTAAGACTTTTATTAAAACAAGTAAAAATATAATAAGAATGCCAAAAAAAAAAGACATACAGCCAATTATGGAGAAATGTCCAACAATCATGAATCATGTAGATCTATTTCGCACTAAAATTTGGGTGACACACTTGGCACTTATCCAACAAAAATTAATAATATGCTAAAGATGCTTGCTTTGCAACTTAAAGCCAATTGCCTATAAGAAGATTTTAATCTTGCCGATCATCAATTTTGAATGGAAATAAAATTTGCAGGCGTTTGCGATCTTTTAGGTCTGAATTTGAATGGGGATCCTTTTCATTATATTGATTGCTTTTTAAGGGCTCCTCATCAAGAGTTCGTGTTTTATATGCGTCTGTTACAAACAGATAACTGAGCCCTTACAATTAGTTTACGGCTTGTCAAGTTTACTGTACTCGCTACCGTCTCTTTAAATTAATTATATGAAAATTTCGAGCAGCGACTCAATTCGTAACTGAGAGAAACACATTTTTAAACTAAAGGTGTCATAGATTTCGACACGTAACTTACCGAACGTAATCTACTACAACTCATTGTAAAGGCTATGAGCCCTGATCATGGGTTTACGGCTTGTCAAATTTACTATACTCGCTAAACTATCTCTAAATTATTTGTATGAAAACACATCAATTTAATTGAAGAAAAACACATTTTTAGACCAAAAGTGTCATAGATATCATCTTTTAGACCAAAAGTGTCATAGATATCATCTTTTAGACCAAAAGTGTCATAAATATCATCTTTTAGACCAAAAGTGTCATAGATATCATCACGTAACTTACCGAACGTAATCTATATCAACTCATGACGAAGGTTCAGATGTGACATTGACCATTTGTAATTGCGATTTTAGAACGGGTTAACACCATCAGCAAGTCTGCGTTATCGAGTACCAGCCTTAACATTAAAAAAAAACGATTAAGTTAATTAACTATCAACATAAGTTCCCTGTTTCGACGAAATTTATATGGTGGGAGCTATCACATAAAGATTTAATATGAAATTGCATGTGGCAAATTTTGGGCTGTTTTAAAAATATTAACTAAATAGAATAAAAAGGGTATGAGAATTAACTTATATGATAAAACTTCGTATAGAAAACTGTAAGAGTAAAAAGTAACGTAGTTATAAATTCGTTAATCCGGCGCTCTATTTTTTAAATTTGCTTAATAGTTTTTTTTATGCAAATGAATGTTTTATAAATTTTCTGATATTTAAGAAATCATCTCGATTGAGACTATTAATTTATCATAGTTATTTTAGGTCATTTTTAAACAAGTTCAAAAAAACGAAGAGGTTCTCGATTCGACCGGTATATTTTTTATGTATGTACACCGATTTCTCCGTGATTTCTGAACCGGTTTATATAATTATATTTTTGTTTGATGCGGAATTTGTCTCATAAAGATTTGATTCAGGTAGGTTTATAAGCAATTTTTACCTACTTTCACCTATCCCGATGTTTATTTTATTAAATTTCATGATGTCAGCAATGAACTAAAAAGTATTAAATAAAAATAAATAATAATAAATAGATATAATGTTACAAATCCGACCAGAGAGTTTGAAGCCATTTAACTCGACCAAAAATTTTTTAAGACTACTTCAAACGATCATCACAACAAAAATAATTGGTTCAAGGAAAAGTGGAATGAAATGTATTTTAGTACGTACAGGTATAGATAGATAAAAAAAAGTATCTTCACGCCTATATCCCCGAAGAGGTAGGCAGAGGTACAACCAAGGCACCCACGACTAGCCAAAGACACTAAGTCCCACAATGAGATAGGTGGCAAGCCTATCGCCAACCGGGCACATTTCCAATCCCGACCAACATTTTTTTTTATAAGAAAATTGGAAAAATCCAATTTTCTTTTTGCTGGCCGACCCGGGATTCGAACCCGGGACCTCATGCAGTCAAGTCCAACACCCGGACCGCTAGACCACAGAGGCGATCAATAGATAGATTACCTTTTTTATGTAATAAGAGTGCAAACAGCACAGCGAACAGCAACAGCACATGGCTCTCCTGGTAGTATAAGACACCGTAGCCTACAGACACTAGAGATGTTATAGATGCGTCGCTATCTTGCGGCCGAGGAAGACTAGCAGGAATAGATAAGACGATGGATATCTACCTGGAATGCGAATGTGAATGTATAGTTTTACCCGTTTGACATTCCAGGATCAAATCACTCAGGTTTCATCCAAGTCAAGGATAATGAATATGAAGTAAGTCAGTAAGGTCTACATTTGGTAATACTCTTTGCCTACCACATAAAGAAGCTGGCGTGAAGTTATGTATGTATCTAAACCCGGACGATTAGAAGTGGGGCTCTCCGCCACCAGTGTTTATTATAAAAATCAATCTAAATACCAAATTATACAAGAAACTCTACTACCAGTGGTTAATATAGAAGAAAATCTCATATTTTACAAAAAATACAAGAAACTCTACTACAAGTTGTTAGTATAGAAAAAATGAACTTGAATCTCATATTTTACAAGAAACTGTACCACTAGTAGTTAGTGTAGAAGAAACAAACTTGTATCTCATACATTACAAAAAATATATAAGAAACTTTTACTACTATTGGTTAGTATAGAAGAAACTAACTTAATTTCTCACATTTTACCAGAAATTTTACAAAAAACTGTACCACCTGTGGTTAATATAATAGAAGAAATAAACTTAAATTATTATTATTATTAACTCTTTATTGTACACAACAAAAATACAGTAAAAATTAAGACTAAAATGAATATAAGTACAAAGGGCGAGCTTATCTCAAATGAATGAAATTTCATCCAGCCAACCTGTTAAAGGAAAACAATAAATGGAATATGTAGACCTGGTGTACAAAATTATACAAACAAAATAACTACATACTAAATAGAATTACATACTAAACATAATACTTAACGGAATATAACAACCTAGACAAACAAAGCTAAATAACTCTAAGAAAAAGTTCCTTTAATTGTTTTTTGTAAGAAACAAAGGTTACATATTCACGAATCTCACTAGGAAGCGAGTACCATAACCTAACAGCATGAATTGTAAATAAGTGCGAATAGGCAGCAGAATGGCTTGTAGGAAACGGCAGGGCTAATCGTGTAAATTTATAAAAAAATATATACAAGAAACACTTTCACCAAAGGTTAGTATAGAAGAAATGAACTTACATCTTATATTTGTAACAATTTTACAAGAACCTGTACCACTAGTTGTTAGTATAGAAGAAACTAACTTAAATCTCATATTAAAAAAAATACAAGAAACTCTACAACTATTGGTTAGTATTGAAGAGACGAAACTATATCTCTCATTTTACAAAAAAAATACAACCAAAAGTAGTTAGTATAGCAGTAACGAACTGAAATCTCATATTTTACAAGAATTAAAGTCTGTTAGATAAAAGCGTTCGGTTCTCCAGAGATCAATCTCCGCAGAGCCACCGTTTGTTCTTGACTTAAGCCATTAATCTTAAGATTAGTTTAAACGTAGTTTTCGTTGTTCAAAATTGAACCTATTTCCCATTTGCTATCATGCTCATGAAGTCATTAAAGTATCTTCATTTCCGTATCCCCGAAGAGGTAGGCAGAGGTAAAACCTGGATAATCATTATGAGCCTAAATTATTATTGAATCTCTGAATGTTCTATTTAGCTAACCTAACGCCAATCTGGCTTTTATCCAATTTTGGGAAATTATGTTTTAATATCATTGAAAAAATCCATTTGAAGTTGCTGAAAGTGGAAATTGAGCCCAAGTCCTAATGTAGTTAACACCAACACTGGACTACTAGACAAAACCATCATTAAGAACCGGTTACCTTTAGGAACCTTTGAGAAAACAGTAATGATTCAAGGTCGAAAACCCCTTGAAAGCAACCCCCGCTGAAAAATATCCGTAGTGTAGTTCCAAACCATCTGACTTTTAAACTGAAAACCACATCAAAATTTGTGCACTCGTATAGAAGTTATAATACCATAGATATCTACACACATACGCATCAAACTTATCATACACCTCTTTATCCCGCACGGGTTAAAAATATAATGCAATTTCTTATTGAGGCCATAAAATAGAAAATACTAAGAGCTATATTCAAGTATGATTCACATGAGGAGGTACTTAATTATTTTAGAAAGCTGTATAAATGCGAAAAGCCTCGGATTGCGGATAATGGCTTACAAATGGAGTTAAAATGCATAACTACTAAATAATACTAGAGCTGGTAGTTTGCCGCTAAACAGTGACATAATCTGCATTGCGGCTTCCACGAGAGCATAATTGTGAGAAGGGGGAGCACTGACACGATAATTACTGTCCGAGTCATTTTACGGGTTCATATTTGTTTATATAATACTAGCTGATTTCCCTCGAATTCGACGGCATAAAATAGTAAAAAAATATACAAATTTTCGTCTCCTAGCAAAGTCCTTTAAGAGTATATATTTTAACTCGGATCTTAAGCTATATATACATATCAAACTTCATTAAAGTCGGTTAAGGGGCTTAAAGAGTAACAGACAAACGGTCTTTCACACACACACACACACACACGCGCGCACGCACGCATGCACGCACGCACGCACGCACGCACGCACGCACGCACGCACGCACTCACGCACGCACGCACGCACGCAGTCACGCACTCACGCACGCACGCACACACACACACACACACACACACACACACACACACACAAACACACACATACACACACAAACTGTTATTGCAATCACTGTTATTGCTATTCGCATCATTACTGTCTCTTTATTTTTAACCGACTCCAAAAAAGGATCTGGATCTTAATTCGACGGTATGTTTCTTTCTTTTTGTATGTTTGTTACGTCAGCCTGTTTTGATGATTCGTTTTTTAAATATACGTAATAATTCCGAGGTGGTCCATATTCATTTGATCATGATCCGACTAGAGGTTTTTGATCGATGAGGTCGTCAACAAGAACAAAGATTTTTGTTCTACTAAATTAAAGTTCTACTTAGTAATCCAGGTCTAGTTCTTTAAAACTACTGGTAGAATATTGGTAACTCAGGTTTAAATCAATCCTTAGTAGTCGTCAGACACTCACAAGAAATATCCTAGCATAAACCTTAAGTTTTCTTGATCGTAAATAAATTATTTTAAATATGAATAATCCTGCCGCCTTCAAGGACTTCTACTTCAGTATTTGTCATATTCGTATTGTGAATTAGGGGTATGGTAGCAGACAAACTTTCTTGTGAAAGAGGCTTGCGATATAAGACTGAGGTTGGCAACAAGCCTTTATGCCTGTATCTTTGCTTTCAGCCTGAAAAAGAACCTTCTATAAGCAAAAAATAATTTTAAATACTGAATTATTAATTTTAAGTCTCATACAACACAAAACGTATATTTGTAACAAAAACATCGTTTAACATAGTTTTCATTATGCTAAAGCCAGCTTGAACATTTTCGTACAATGACGAGCTAGATTGCTTATAGTAATTTGGAGATTGAGGACAGGGAAAATGTTTACAAGCCCGCATACTCTGAGCATACCTATGCCGTCTTTGTTTCATGAATAAACAGGATGTATTTACTTATTCATCTTGACCTCGTTGGTCAAAAGGTTAGCGTTCACGCCTACCGCCATTGATTATATTATCGACGAGGCTCGGGTTCGGTTCAACAGGGATAGGCTTTTATCTGAAAATTTAATGTTTTGGGACTATGTGCTGATACAATTTGTTTCGATATGTATGATATATTAATATCATTGACTTATATACCTACGTAAATAATTTACCAATTTTAGGGTAGGCAGCTCCTGTGTTAGGCAGCATAGGCTTACCGTCATTAACACCGTGACATATGACTAAGTAGTAGAGTCTCGGAGCGACTCGCCTGGATTTATACCACCGCATTACCTATTCCTGCCGCATAACGTTAGTGCTTGCCGTTGACGTGTTCTGGTTCGGACGGTAAGATAGCCGGTAACCTTACTTTTGCTCGAGGCCTAACATCCCGGTCTAAGGTTGGCAACGCACAATTTCCACCTTTGGTGTCTCTAGGCGGCGTGAATTTCTCACCATCAGGAAATCCGTCTGCTTGTTTGCCTTCCAATAAAAAAATAACATTATTTAACACTGAGCAATAATGTTTTACGTATGTCCTAGACCTCGACTTTTTTTGCAGCTTGTAACACTTTATTTAGTATACACTTTATAAGTAATATAAGTTTGCCGTGTCTGTGTGTGCGTGTCTATCTATAGGTTATTCAACGGATGGTCGGATTTGATGCATTTTTTTATTTTGAAAGCTGACATGATCAAGATGGTTCTTAGCTTCAGCTTAAGTAGATTTGTTCAAATGTTCTAGGTCATCAGTTCATTTGTAGCTTATTTGTAAGCACCGAAATATATTATCAGCATGTATTTCACTTCTTCTACTTTGCGTAGGTGGATTTATTGCATAATATTTTTTTCCATTATTTTTACAAAAGAAAAAGAAACCGAAATACAACATTAATTAATGACATAACTGATAACATAATATTACAAAACAAATAAAAAAAATAACTCAAAACGAAGTAAATTGAAGTACTTTATTAATAATTTTCTTTTTACAGGTTGGCTGGACGGAATTTGTTTAATAAGAGACTAGCCGACCCGGCGAATTTCGTATCGCTTGACATTTAATAACAGTTTGTTGGCCTAAAAAAATGCTTTTTCAACTTTCCCGGGATTTTTCTTTTTCTTAACAACCTTTTCCTGATAATAATTACCAACACAAAAAATAGCATAATTATCCCATCCGTACAGGCGTGGTGCGATTACCACCCTATATGGAGATTCATGTATATATGTCGCAAGGTCGTATGCGTGGCTTATCGTATGCGTCCGCTTCACCCCGACCTGCGAGAAGGAGTACCGCACGGTCCAGAGATATTTATCCGACATCGAAAAGTCGGAAAATATCTCATGGTTCTGCTACTCTCTTCGCAGAGCGCAGTTTAAAAGTAGCCATTCGTGGTCTCCCGGTGGACACATCCCCTGAGGAGATTGCGGATGAGTTTAGAACTCTGGGCTTTGAGCCCGAATATATCCGGCCCATCAGGGCCCGAGCAGGCAGACACGGATGTATATTCCTGGGCATCTTCAAGGGGACCCCCAACACCATCCCGGACATCTACAGCATTACAGAGCTGCTGTACATGCCGGGAATCAAGATTGAGGCCTGGCGGGGCAAAAAGGGCCCCGCACAATGTCACCGACGTCAACAGTTTCGGCACTCCAGCCATAACTGCCACCGCCCCCAACACTGTGTGCGCTGCGGAGGGGGGCATTTGGCTAGAGAGTGCCCGAGACCAAAGGAGGAGCCGCCGACCTGCGCAAACTGTGGTGGGGACCATACGGCAAATAATATCTCGTGCCCAATTTTCCGTGAGGAACTTGCCAATAAAAAGGCGGGCACCGTACCTCTCACGTTAGAGCGCAGGCCGGTGGCCTTTTCAGCATCGGAGACAGCCCCAAAAACAACAGCTCCTCCAGCGGCGGCCCCAGGCATACCCGGACCGTCCACTGCATCCTCCGTTCCAGGGCCCACCTTAATAGCCCCTGCTAACAACCCCCCGCCCCGTGGCTCCTCCACATCTAAACGGAGGAGGAAGCGGGGCAAAAAGTCCCGCCCGACATCAGTCACCCCACTTCCGGCAACACAACCAAAACAACCTAGAACTTCCGCCTCCGCCCCCAAACCAGGGGCCACCCAAACCTCCGAGCCGGTCATAACGCACTCGCCCCAAATAGTAATGGGCGGCGTACCGACCGGCTCTGGAGGCACCAAAATCGCTCTGGAAACAACACTGGAACTCCTCATAGAAATACTCACTATCATTCGGGCGGGACGTGACACTGTGCCCGTAATCCTTAGAGGTATTGCCAACCTCCATTCTAATTATGGATA
>NJDC01001482.1:0-31980 GCA_002245475.1 Calephelis virginiensis
CCTACTGGAATCCGTCTATGCCATAATCCGACAAAATTATCCATAGTTTCTTATAAATAACACTAGCAAACGTTTTCTCAAGATGCAGAAAATCATAAAAAATTACCTTGGCCCAGATCCAGGTGTCTTTTAGCTAAAACATCTGATCCATACATCTCCAACTGGAGCTGAAACCTCCTTATTTCTCTTACAACATTGCATTATCCTTCCAACTAATTTTCAAACACTTGATGTTAAACTGATGTCCTGTATGTTCGAACACAGTCTATGTTTGAACCCTTGCCTTTATAAAAGGGCACGATGGCTGCAAAATTTAATGTGTCCGGGTACTTTGCTGGATACCATAGATGCTATAAGTGAGTTGCAGTTCTGTGGCCGGGGTATAAGACCAATTGTACAAGGCTACCGGCTACTTTATCCTCCGGACCGGATGACGACAGAGTCGTTATGGCGGTAAGACGGTGGATCCCTTCCCAGTTATGTTGTTGCACTACACTTAACCATCAGTAGGTTTGTTGATAATAACGTTAACTTGTGCTCGCCTCTTACGAGCTGTCTGGCAGACAGGCAGATAAGTATATTCTATTTAGTGGCCGTATTAACTCCCGCAGCATCGCCACTTGTAGTACTTCTAAATCGCTTATTCTGTCGTAATGCCATCACAGGTCCCGGTTTTTTTATTCGTTTGAATACTTCGATGATCATAGTTTTGTAATGTTCAACAGTACTTGAAGCACGTCTGTGGTTGGAAATGGCTCGGCTTGTAAAGGTGCGTTGGGAAAAGAGAGGTCACCTCGCCCTAGCACCTGGTTCACAATACGAAGTGGAAACATTGTGGAGTAACGAGGATGTTCAAAGTGTAGAAGTTGGCAATTTCGTTTACTAAAAACTTACTTAACACTTCTAGTTTACACATGTAATTTTTTGGATCTTGTTTAATTTATCTATTATTTTCTTATGATCTCTAATAAACGGTATACGTAACTGATGTAGATATTTAAATTTGTGTAACCATATAATAGGCTTAAAATACCGATGAATTAATATGGTAGCGTATAAGGTTTCAGGTCATTTGTGGAACTGGAACAGGGCATCTCCGGAATTTCGGTAGCAAATCGCAACTACGATATAGGACATGTTCATCAGCTCATAAAATGAAATTTCTTAAAACTATTGAAATTCTCGTGATAGCTCTGATCTTGGCTCACTCAACTTAAATGACTTAAATGAACATTTCATAGCCTATTTTTGTACTTTGACCTTAAAACCATAGATTTAATATATTTATAGATTGGCAACATGAAAGAGTCGGAGCATAGTCGCGAAGAGCAGATGGACAGACAAGACTATCCGCTTACACGCTATTGGCACAAAATGTAAACAGAGGTAACGGCAATCTACATACAAAGTGCTCTCAAATAACGCATACATAGACATCTCCCAAGGATACGATATTAGGAACTAATCTAGCAAACTAACGTCTGCTAAAAATACTCTGATGTAATTTTTTATGCAAAATAGGAACAAAAAAGATACACACATATTTATTTTCATGCTAAGTCCCTTGCGTGGTTAGCAAAAAATATCGAGTGCCAAACATCGCGATTTCTGCTAATGTCTTGCTTCCCCCAACTTCACATTTCTTACAAAGTACAAACACGCCGATTTTGGAGAAGCCTAATAAAACCCGAGCAAGCACGAGAGTTATCAGCACATCATCTGCTTAAGACAAGCCTTCATGAGTTCTTTCACCGATCAAAAACGAGTGCCACGAAGTAGTTACATGAGTTCAGAAAAAAAGGTGACTGAAGCCATACCTGCTGAATATGGTGGTTGCTCGATGCTGTTGAGTCTTTGGTCAAAAATTCGTTTTTAATGATGACCTTGTGCAAAGGCGCATTATTGTGGTTCAAAATTCATGAATTTTTTTTTTGCCACAAATCTGGCTTTTTTTGGACGAGTTTTTTTCTCTTAAACACCGCATAACGTTCAAATAATATTCTTTATTTACCATTTGACATCTGCCGCATAGACTTCGTGGATGTCTGTTTGGAATTTACACGATCTAGCATATCCTTAACGATAACTTTTGAAGCAAATTCAGGTCTTCTGGGACTGACCGAGTGGCAACATTTTTTTTTATCTAAATGATTAGGTAAAATGATATTGGTCGACTAGTGAGATACACAAAGTTGGGCGGCTATCTCACTTAAAGTTGAATTAGGATTTCCACATTGTTTCCTTCACTTTTGCGATGCTAACTACGGTTACAGTAGTTGATAGCCAACCAAGGCGAGGCAAATCTTATATCACATATCGATAGTTTGTGAGCGCTGAGTACCACTCAGCACTAGTTTTTATAGAGCCGATTCATCGTAAGCATTTTGTAACATTTTTATTGACTCCGGACACGGTATTTTATTGGCAAAACAAAATTTAAGACAAACTCTTTGTTCGGTGTTTTTATCCATCATAAAATTGTAAATATACACTAAATACGATATTACTAAAAACAACACTGATTTTAAAGTAAATAACAGATGCAACACAATTTACGCGCCAAAATGGAAAACAGATGTGCTAAACTAACAACAACAAAAAAGAAACTAAAATTTGAATTTTGAACCATACATAATCCATTTCCGATAATTTTTTGACTGAATGTACGTTTAATGACGAAGATTGTTTATTTATTTACTTTCATGTACACTTAAATTACAACCACTAGGCTAGGGCTCGAATCCCGACAGAGGCAAACATTATGTGATGACATTTTTAATTATTTATACGGGATACTCACGATCTCTTTTTATTTTATTTGTCGATATTTCGAGTCCCGTCGTGACCACGGCCTATGCAACTAGGCCGAAATATCGACAAATAAAATAAAAAGAGATCGTGAGTATCCCGTATAAATAATTAAAAATGTTATTAATTCGCGACGATTTAAGTTTAAAATATTATGTGATGAACATTTATACGTCTGCATTTGTGGGTCTGGGTAATTTTTTTTTATGATATTGGAAGGCAAACAAGCTGACGGATTTCCTGATGTTAAGAAATTCACGCCGCCTAGAGACACCAAAGGTGGTAATGGTGCGTTGCCAACCTGAGGCCGGGATGTTAGGCCTCGAGCAAAAGCAAGTTTACCGGCTACCTTATCCTCCGAACCGCAACACGTCATGACGTTATGGCGGCAGGAATAGGTAAGGCGGTGGTACCAATCCGGGCAAGTTTTGAAAATGTTCAATAACTCAAAAACTGCTGATTCACATTGTCGATCAAGTAATAAAATATATATGCATTTTAAACTTATATTAACCACGATTATTAATTATAAAGTACAGGTTGCAACGCTGTGATTTGTGGCAGTTGTAACTGTACTTAAGTACATGGTCATCCACATGGTTGTTATCTGGTTTTGTTCGATAATAGTTTAAAAGCAAGCTCTTCAGTGAATTTATAAAAGTGTGATACGAGTACTGATTATTTTCATGTATTATTATTTTTCATATTTGGGAGCTACATTACACTTACTACAAGGTAAGCTCATATCCTACATTTATAAACAAAATTAAATTATTAATAGTACAAGTTCTTATCACTTAAGATTAAATTTGATACATGTTCTTCTTTAAATAATAATAATAATGTTTTAATAAAAAAATAGACTTATTTTATTGATTGTTTTACTTAATTAATTTTAATGTTTTTTTTTTAATCTGAAAACTTAATGACTGATACAAAGTAGTTAGATTTTAAAATATTTAAAAACAGTACATTTTCATAATTAGTTTCGTAGCAACATAGTTCATAGAAATATTTGTGTAAATTACTTTAGTATTACATAACACATATTATTACGTTACACATTTTTCGTATTTTTTAAATGTATTTTATATTAGATTATAACATATTACAAAATAAAAATAGGCAGTACGTTATCGTAAAAGAAATAAATAGAACAATAATAGTGCTTCCATCTGTGGCTAAACTTGATGTTGATAAATGTTCATGAAATAAAAATGTATTTTTTACAGATTTTATTACTATTGTTATGGTTAGCAAAAAAATACGTCGTGAAGAAGTCTTTTCAAGGCGTCCCAAAGTGAGATGACTTTGAAATTGTTGAATACTATTTGCCACCATTAAAAGATAGAGAATTTTTAGTAAAAGCTGAATGGATAAGCGTAGATCCTTACTTACGTATAATAAATCTTCTAAATGAGGTGCCATACGATCAGTGTGGTTACCAAGTTGGAATAGTTGAAGAGAGTAGAAGCTCTATATATCCAGCAGAAACTCGAGTTGTGACTCACAGAGGTTGGTGCGATTATTGTATAGTTGGAGAATCAGAAGAAACTACCGAACTTTATGCAATTTTGTACAAAGTACCAAACATGGAAGGTCTTCCTATTGGACTAGGCGTTGATGCTGTAGGAATGCCCGGTATAACTGCCTATTTTTGTCTTTTGGAAATCTGTAAACCCAAACCCGGTAAGACGGTTGTTGTAACAGAAGCTGCTGGAGCTGTCGGTTCTATAGTCGGGCAAATAGCTTAAATTATAGGTTGCAAAGTTATAGGATTTGCTGGTTCCGATGACAAATTTGATTGGCTTGAAAAGGAACTAGGATTTGATAGGGCGTTTAATTATAAGACTGTGGATGTAAACGCTGTTTTAAAACAAGATGCACCAGATGGTATCGATTGCTATTTTGACAACGTTGGTGGAGAAATAAATAGCACTATTATGAGCCTAATGAATATTTCACGAAGAGTTACAGTTTGTGGCAGTATACATGCTTATAATGAAGATCTTAAACAAATGCCTAAAGCTACAATTGTTCAAACATCAATATTATTGAAACAATTGAAAATAGAAGGTAACCCGTAAACCGGTTGCCTGAACCAATTGATTACCTTATAAAATGGACTAAGAGTGGTCAGATAAAAGTCAGCAGCATATAACAGTAGGATTTAACAAAATCTATGATGCATTTGTGGGAATGTTGGCTGGAGAGAATACTGGAAAAGCAGTTGTTCCAATTTAAAAAAAAATCTCAAACTGAAACTAAATTAATTAATGTAAATTTTGAGATAAAATTTAGACGTAGCACTTATAGGTACTCGTAGATTATATTAGGTTTACTGACAGTCGAGTGACATGCAGCAACTTGCTTCGGTAGGGATCTATTCTTGATAACAATGTTATGTTCTAGTCCTGAGGGTAGGTTAGCCGGTAGACTTGCACATTAGTTTGAGTAACCCAGCCACAAAATAGAATCTTTCTTTCTTTTATAATGGATTTCCGCAAAGTAACGCCTGATTCAATAAAATATCACAAAATAGAAACTTACCTAAGCCTGTTTATAGGTCACGGTTGTCTCTAACCATCAGAAGAGCTGTGTGCTAATTTGCTGTCTTATCACATAAAATAAATAAATAAGCTATGATATTGACAGTGGGATCGATTTTAATATTGTATAAACTTAAACTTAACTTTTCAATAAATTTGGAAGCGTGTATGTGTGTGTGTATTAGGTGTTTATAAACCTACAATATAGACGTCAGACTCACGAACATGACTAAAATCCACGTATTTTTTTTAGTTTTTTGCTCTTGAACAAAAATGCAAAAGCATGCAAACATTGTATGACAATAATTTTCATACTTTCGTACCATTTCATACTTCGCCGTTAAATTTTTGAGATACAAAATACTCGTACATGTGCCTAAAATTTTTAAGTTTTTCGCTCAAATTATTTTATATAATCAAATATATATAATCATACTCAATATGAATCAAAATTCGGTTCGGTTTGGCCTGAGCTCTAGCATTTATATCATTATCGTTTAAAGCCGTGAACATGTCAAAATTTGTTTTTATCCTGCTTTAAAATTATTTTTCCTGTTTTGTTTGTTTAGATACAATATTTTTGCTTAATTCTTTTATTTATCAGAATTTATAGAAAATATTTTCTTGACTTGATGTTTTGCTAAGCAAAATTGTTTTTTTTTATTTTTTTAAACTTTTGTATTTATATTTTTTGATTTTTCAATTTATAACAATGACAAGTGCATGGTAAGTATGAATTTGTTTTATAGAAGATACATCATGTTAAATTAAAACAAAAGACAGTTTGCACTTCGGGAGTGCCGATAGAAGTGAAAACTTGAATATTAACGTTGTGAATTTTTGATATTTTGGAATGGTTAGGAAAAAAAAATTGTACAAATTGCTTTAATTCTCAGTATGAAAGTATTATCATTATTGCATAAATATTATTTTCATATCAATAACCTGCTTTTTGCTTGAGAAAAACTCGCCAAAGTAAAACCACGTGACGGCTAGGAGCGTCGTCATATTATCTGTACATCGAACATTGCTCGTCGTCTACACATAAATCTTATTTTCAAGATGGAACAAATAGAGCAATGTCTGTTGATATTATACGTATCTTCTATATGTGAGAATGTAATGGTAGGTATATGGAAGCGTATTATCCATTGCGCATCCTATACTCTTCGGAAATATCCAAACAATACAAAAACAGCAATGAATCTACGTTTTATTTTAGATCTCGCGCCGTCTTATTCGCGCATGCGCAGTGCGCCATCTTACGTTCTGACAATCTGACGCGAATTTAGAAGTTGTTACCTATTCCAAAAAAAGTGCGGAACGCCGCTAAGGAAGTTTTCACTTAAAAAACGTAATTTTGTTGCTTCTGATTTATCGTTTTATAGTATTCAAAGGCAATAAAACATACAAGTTCCTTCATTACGAAATACACGACAACGCGTGGTTTGAAGTGACACCTTATTAGATAGAACAGATACATCAGTATTCATTATTTTGTATCGGCGATCTTTGAAAACTATGATAAGTTCTAAGATGTTAATTGAAATGAAATGAAATTTCGTTCACAAATACCTACTTGTTATAAATAACGTGTTTATTTTGAAAGGGATAAATATCACACTAATTAAAAATATCAATAAGTATAACACTTTTAAGCCAACTTTAAGGCGGATATCAAGCTTCATTGAGCGCTACGGTGAGCGGTGATGCGGATTTTAAGCCTTGCATTAAAAAAGCTTCATTTAAAGTTTAAATGGTATCAAATATGCCAAGAGTGCCTTGATGATTTAAGGCTGATAAAATAATACCACATTTTTTATGTTAGAGGTTAGTGAAGGCTGAAGAGGCTGCTGGGAAGAGAATACGTGATCCATAGACACCAAATATGACAAATATGAAACGTCGCTCCTAAGAACGGAATGGAAGACCACGACTCTACCTCAAATGCTTATGCTGTTAATGACCTATAGGTTAACATATGTATTTATTTTCCTGCCGCCATAACGTCATGACGTGTTCCGGTTCGGAGGGTAAGGTAGCCGGTGAACTTACTTTTACTCGAGGCCTAACATCCTGACCTCAGGTTGGCAAAGCACCATTACCATCTTTGGTGTCTCTAGGCGGCGTGAATTTCTTACCATCAGGAAATTCGTCTGCTTGTTTGCCTTCCTACAACATAAAAAAATATCTATATTTTAACTAGTGCTCGCCTCTTACGAGTTACCTAGCATAGAGACATATAGTCATTTTACTCAGTGGACAGTGCCAACTCCAAATGGAAAAAAGTACATCAAATGACGTCATTTGTGTTTGCTATCTCTATTGTATTTCTGTTGGCCAAAGGAGATAGCAAATATAAAACACGTCATTTGACAGCTACTTGATGTACACTTTTCCATTTTGAATTGGTCACCTAGTTACATAATCAGCCCCCTGGACGAACACCTAGGAAAATTTAAAATAACATTTGAAAACAACAACTATGGCAAGAGACAACCGACATCATAGATGTTACTACCTTCACGGAAACTTAACGTTTCTACGGCAAACGTAGATGAGTGAAATTGTTACGCCGCTACATTTGCCTTGTATTGGTAATTATTTTATTGATTAATTATTTCCTGTTTATATTGAGTGAAATTAGTCAATTTTTGTGGCATTTTGTACAATTTTGTTCAGTGAAAGTACACAAATGAAATAATCATGAAGAAATTAGTGTTTCGTGTATTTCTTCCCTGCCGGCAAATCTCACAAAATGAGCTTGAGTAAAGTGGCCACCGCTTTACTTAAGACCCTGACAAGACATTGGTGCCAATTCGCTTGGCACCAAATTGTCAAAACTAACCTAAAATTAGAATTAGAGTTGTCTAATCACGTTTGGTACTCTGTATAAAAACGACTATTTGCCTCTCTACTAAGCAGCTCGTAAGAAGCGAGCATAGATTAAGTTACACAAATTGAATCTAACCTTA
The DNA here is from genome assembly GCA_002245475.1 of Calephelis virginiensis. Taxonomy (NCBI): domain Eukaryota; kingdom Metazoa; phylum Arthropoda; class Insecta; order Lepidoptera; family Riodinidae; genus Calephelis; species Calephelis virginiensis. Next base: position 8,333 of record NJDC01001482.1, read on the forward strand.
AAGTATTCAAATTATATATTTGTGTCACGGATGTTGTTAGTCAATGATACTAATACATAGAAATGAATAGTTATAAAGATACCGGAATAAATTGAATAAAGACCCACACTTGGAAATATAGAAATCTAAATTTTCGTCATACAAACGGGCCCCGTTGGGAATCGAACCCGAATAACATATGCTCAGCGTTCTTGAGGTCCCGGATTCGATCCCCGGGTCGGGCAACAACATACATACATACATATCTTCACACTAAGTCCCTTATGAAGTAGACAGAGTATCGAGTGCCAGATCTAATGATCCTGACAAACCCGTCTGGCTTACGTCACATTCATTACCCTTAAAATAAAAATAAAAATATTAAAAATTGAAATCATGCATTTCCGATGTTCTTTTTCTAATAATATAAAATTGCCCAGAATTGGATATGTGTCCGGTTGGTGATAGGTTTGCTACCTATTACATTGCTGGACTTAATGTCTTCTGCTAGTCGTAGGGGCCCTGGTTATACCTCTGACTAACTCTTCGGGAATTGCGTAAAGATACTTAACTTAATTACATGCTTGCCTCTTACGAGCTGCCTGACAGAGAGGTCTAAGATCTATTCTACTAACCAAACCAGACCAATACGGGGGAAGCAGTTATTTGATTTGTGGTTGTCTGTAAAATTTTTTATTAAGTTCAGTAAAGGAACGCCCAATTTTTCGAAAAAGGTTATGAAGAGAGAAAGAAAGAAAATTATTTATTTGTGGAATATGTTTGTAAATGCATCTCATTTACAAAAATATTTAAGTAAGTATATCAACATTTTCTACCATATTTTGGTGTGCAAATATTTTAACATTTATAAAAAATATTATTTAATTACAAGTGTTTTAACTTTTAAGCAAATTATATATATTTTTAACTAGTTTAATTAATTATTACCGAAACATTTAAAAACTATAATTAAATTTAGCCCTGTCTACCGTAAACTACCACCGTTTCTAAACCTAGCCAGTCGGGAGAAGAAACGGCGAAACAAACTCCCCTGGCAGCCAGTAGTATAACATATCGTCTTTGTAGTACCATCGTTTCCAAACATAGCCCGCTTTCTGAAATTATAATAAATTATTATTATTATTATTACAAACATCATATTATTTATGCTTGTCTGCAAGAAAATCTTTAACACTATAATATGTCTTATCTACTAACGTCTGTTAAGCTAGAAAGGTCAAGTCGGCAGAATCACTCGTATTATATCTCAAAATTTAGCGCTAATTTAGTGCTTATCACATATATTTGGTGCTGTGATAGGAGGACTAAAAATGAGAACACTGCTAACTTTTCATTAAGCTAACAGTGTACCATTCGTGACCGCGCTATGGTACAGTTGGAGCGAGAGGCACATCAGCTAATAATTTAGTGCTCCATTAGTGCTGCTTGTAAATGCAAGCAGATCTTTCAAAAAAATTTTTTTCAGTTTTTAAGTATAGATAACTGCTGACATAACGATACGAGCAATCATAGAACTGATTGATGACTTTAAAATCGGTATTGGTGAAATTGATAGGAGTTACTAATTAGTGCCCAATTAATGCTACCGGTAAACCCAGATTAAAAAAAAAACATTTTTCAACTGCCCGCTAAGAAAATCGAAGATCGAGTTTTCATCAGATCTCATCGTTATGGGGTCACAGAAAATTACCCTGACTCTTCTCGCGATGTGGCTGCTGTGTGTGTGTGTTAAAATTTTTTTTTTCAAAGCAACTACTGATAATATAACGACGACAGCAGTCTTGAGAACTAGATGAAGACGCTTAAACGGAAACTAATGGAATTAAAAGACTTCACCATTTAGTGCTGAATTAGTGCTGCTAGTACAGCAAAAGATTTTTGAAAATATTTTTTTTTTCAAAGCTGCTAGTATCACGACGTTAGCAGCTTTAAGATCTAGAAAGAAACTTTAAAACGGAAACTAATGGAATTGAAAGACGCCACAATTTAATGCTAAATTAGTGCTGCCAGTTCAGCAAAAGATTTAAAAAAGATTACATATTTCTTGAGAATCAGTATATACTGAGTCATTTATTTTTATTTTTTCTATTTCTTCTAAAGGCATTTTATTTTAAAATGAACTTTTAATTATGTCCTATGAAGTTTTACATTTATTAGAAGATTTTTTAATATATTCTAATGATGCCTGTTTCTGAGACTCCAATATACATTTAGCTAATACCTTTTTGTAACGTATGTAACTCATTTTATTTCCTTTTTCGTTAAATTGGGAATAACGATAGTTTAAATACAACTGACGTTTTACTTTACAACACTTTAAAATACCTTTGGAGAGCCATTTGTTTTTTATTGGCTTATTTGACACCTTAATTTGAGTTTTTGGAAAATATAATTCATAAAATAACATAAAAGGTATCATGAAATTCATTAAAAGCTTCTTCACAATTATCATTAGAGAGAACTTCACTAAAACTTAAAGATGATAAACGTTCATAAAATTTATTTATATTTTCTTGTCCAAAGATACGCTTTGTTTCAAACTAAAACATACGCTTTGGTTTACAATATGAAACTGGCTTAATGTCTACTTGTATACTTTGTGCAGTTTCTTGGTCAGATAAACCAAGAATTTGAGTGTCAGAGCAAACATTATCTAAATTGCTAGCAATAACATCCAAACATGCAAGTTTCCTAGTAGGTTTCAAAATATGGTAATATAAATTATTATTTTCTAAAATGCCTATTAATTTTTTATGAGTATTGGTAGATTGTAAAAGGTCTATATTCCAATCTCCACATAAAACAAATTTCTTTTTAAAATTTTTCATAATATTTTCTAAGAGAAGTTCTAAATTATTAAGAAAGATCTATGTTGAATTTGGAGTACGATATATACACATTGTTATTAAATTCTAGTTTATAATCTCAACTGCACAGCATTTAAAAGAGTATGGTAGTATCTAGGGTTTTATTAGTAAGTTTTTTACACATTAATATACATGTGCCACCACGACGCTGATTACTGCGTGAGAAATAAGAAGCTGTATAGTTTTCATCAAGTTTAAAATTTTGTTCAGAACCTTGCTTTAATAATGTTTCAGAAAGTATGTATGTAAAGTTTGAAATGAGTCTCCAAAAGGATGATTCAATGAATTTACTACGAATTTATAAACCGATTGTGACATTTCACTGACGGGTACCTACTTTATGTTTCGATGAAGGAAATAGGCTACATTTTAATTGGAATAAGTTACGACTCAGAGGTTATATCTAATACCGCACCTACTTTATGTATCTCAATAAAATTCTATAATGCAATAATGAAACTCGAGATTTGTTTTGGCTACTTGGCAGCCCTAGAAATTTTTCTGTCGGCATCCTCGTTCATCCAGCCCACGATCGGGTTCCGCAGCCCTTGAATTTGAAAAAAATAACTGTATTGCGCGTTGCGTATTTTTGCGTGTTAAGATCTTCAAGTAATCTTTTAGCTCGGCCCTCGACTTCACTTTGAGGTAGCTTGAAGACATACCGGCTGCTGCAATGTAAATTATAATAATATAAAGCTTTACTGTATGTTGTTGCAGGACAAGTTCCTTCAAATCCAAGCGACACCGTACAGTGGTTGGTTTTTTTATTTTTTTGTCTTTGTTATTGCTTCTCAAAAAAAGAATGTTACCGTACGCCAAAAAAAATTTGCATTCTGTTTTGACGGTACGTTGGTCTACTTTTTCAATATTTTCGATTTTTCTGGTCAGTTTGAGATATCCCTTTATTCAAAGAAACCTCGATCATCGATGTAGCTTTAAGGCAAGTGGGAGAACAATTCGGGATATATTATAACAGAAGAAGGCGTTTTTTTTCCGTTTTACTGCTCTTCAATTACTTCGTTCTTGTAATATAATTAATTTATAATATTTGACCACCTCGTTGGTGGAGTGGCCATCGTACACGCCTAACTACACTGACCAACATCGAGGCTCAGGTTTGATTTTCGCCGGCGGCAGACATTTGTGTTTTTTTTTTCTCTTAATTACTTATTTGGTATCTAGTATTTCTATGTATTAGAATCGTTGACTACACCTATAACACAAGCATATAATTTGCTAACTCTGTGATTCGATTAAATTTGTATGAATTGTTGTGAAAATATTTATTTATTTATAATTGCAATTAACGTAGTGAAATAAAAGAAATGTTGGTGTCACAGAAAACAAATGATATTAAAATTTAACCTAAAATAATAAACAACTTTATCCAAAATTTTGGCGATAGGATAGCGACGACTTACTACTGGAAATATAAATGAAACGAAACTTATTTATCTGCGTATTTGTTACAAAAAAGTTAAAGTAAAGCGACATAATCACTACATCGTGATGTACAATTTTTTTAAAGGTTATACAATTATTATTATTTTAATTAGTTAATAAATGTAAATTAGACACGGTTAAATATTTGAAATAGTAAGTTATTTATACTCGTACGTTTTATAATAATCCTAATCATATGATACAACCAAGTTTAAGGAGTCATTAAATTTAACCTTATCTACCGTATAACAAAATTTCTTAAACATAGCAAATTAGCAATTTATTACTCACAATGCGGCGACTTTTTTGTTATAGTTTAATTGCTAATCACTTGTTCTTCGAAATCCTAAACTTTTCTGGAAATTAAAATCCATTTTATAATACGAGCAAATGCTTCCAGCCATCTCTTTTAAGGGTTTACCCAACATATTACGTCAACACCTACTTTCAAAGTGTTTTGTAATATAGCTGGTTGCGGAATTGTAGCTTTAGGAAGTTGGTTCGTATCCTCATTGCAAGAGCTTATACTACCGCAAACTGGCACTATATAATTCTAATATAATTCTAATAAAATATAATTCTTTATAATCCCAATAAAAACTACCACCGGATCGGAACGCGGCCACTCACTGAGAAGATCCGGCGAAAGAAACTCAGCAGGCTTGTCTTTTTTCTTATAAATATAATTTACAAACGGTTATTACAAATTATTTGTAGAGATTGGTATGAGGAGCAATTAATCTCAAGCATTTCTGTCTACTAAATATTCTGAAATCTTATAATAACCCTTACCATACAACTTAATCTTAATACATTTTTTAAATTTATTAAATGGTAAGTCTTTAATATGCTCGGGAAGTTTATTGTAAAAACGTATACATTGGCCCATGAAAGAATAACTGATTCCGTGGAGACGAGACTTATGCACAACAAGATTGTTTTTATTCCTTGTGTTTACAGCATGTACATCAGAATTTTTCTTAAACAAATTTATATTTTTATAGATATATATTAAGTTTTGAAAAATATATTGAGAAGTCACCGTTAGAATTTTTATTTCTTTAAACTTTTCCCTGAGGCAAACTCTTGGGCCTAAGTTACAAATCGCTTGTATAGCCATCTTTTGCAAGACACATATTGTGTTTACCTCGGCCGAGCTTCCCTTAGAGAAGAATGCCATAAGACACGACGCTGTGAAAATAACTAAAATAAACGATTCTAGTGTCGACATCTGTTAACTGCGTTTTTATTCTTAACAGCGTACCTTACGCTGAGTTCAATTTGATGGCAAGTTTTGCAATGTGCGGGCCCCACTGTAACTAATTATCTACAGTGATTCCTAAAAATGTGGTGGAATCTACTAGGATCAGTTTGTTCCCATTAAGTTGTACACTGGTATCTACTTTCCTTAAATTAGGCATTGAAAATTTGATGCACTTAGTTTTTTTTCATTTAGAAAGAGATTGTTTTCATTGAAACAGTGTACAACTTTTGAAATAGCATCGTTCGTTTCGTCATACTTACCCAATTGTCTTTTCACTTTAAATAATTGTGAAGTGTCATCCGCAAAGAATACTATTCCATGATCATCCCTTGCGTAGTAAAGGCAAGTCATTTATGAATATGAGAAACAAAAATGGTCCCAGAATGAAGCCCTGGGGCACACGCATGGTAACAACAGCACCTGTCGATTTTACACCGTTAATCTCGATTTTCTGAATTCTCCCGCTCAAATAAGAAATCAGATGATCGAGTGACTCATTTTTAATTTCACAATAGCAAAGTTTCCTGATTAGACTATCATAGTTAACGCAATCAAATGCCTTGGACAAATCACAGAATATACCGAGTGCATCCTGAGAGTCCTCCAAAGCTTCATAGATTTTCTTTAACAATTCAACACCAGCATCGACTGTTGATCTACCCTTTGTGAAACCAAATTGTTTATTATAAAATAAGCCCAATAGGTTAGAATGTAGTAACATTTGATTAAGTATATTTTTTCAAATATTTTACTAAGGGTAGGCAGAACGAAGATAGGTTGATAGTTGGTGGGATCAGACGAACTTCCAGATTTAAATTGAGGTATAACCTTACTAATTTTCATTAGGTTGGGAAAAACGCCATTTAAAACACAACAATTGAATATTACAGCTAGGTAAGGAGCAACTCCATTTATTATTGAAGCAACCATTTTTAGAGAATGACCCCATAAATCTAAAGTATTCTTCATTTTTTTATGATTTAGAGACTTTTATTATGTCATTTTTATCAACAAACGAAAATTCAAAATTATTGTTACACTCTATTACATATTGCTTCAATAATGAGTCTGCCATGATTGGTGAAGAGTTAAGAACTCTCGTAGTTTCTGCTGCAATATTGTTGAAAAAATTGTCAAACTGCATTGCAACGTCCAATTTACCTTTTATGTCCACATTGTCAATCTTCAAACTGTAGTCATGATTAAACATTCTGGTTTTCCCGGTTTCACAATTGATAATGTTCCATGTAGTTTTTATTTTATTTGAAGATTGTTTTAATAGCATTTTTCAAATACAAGGATTTAGCAGTGGTACAAGCCTTTTTGAAAATGTTCGAATATCGAATTTTTAAAGATTGAATAAAAGCTCTTCGATTAGTATTGATTGACATTTTCTTAGGCGTGAATGTCTGATGATGAACAGTTTGAATTAATGTGAACTATGAATTATATAATTCATTTGGATCATCATGATACGACAGCATTGGTAATTTTTCCAATAAGGCAGTTTCAAATCTTTTTAGTTGGCTAGCACTGATAGGAACAAAAACAATGTTTTTTCTTTGAGCTTTTGGCAGAGTTTTCGGCAGTTTGAACCAGAATCGACAGCTCCAGCAGCTCCTATTACAACAACCATCTCACCGGGTTTGAGTTGACAGATTTCCAGAAGAGCGAAGTAGGCAGTTGCACCGGGCATCCCTACAGCACCAACGCCTAGTCCAATAGGAAGACCTTCTATGTCTGGTAATTTTTACAGAACTGACATATATCATGAAATCCAGGGAATCCACATATTGATTCCCCTAAATCTCCCACAATGCAATAACCGCACCAACCTCTGTTAGTCACAACGCGAGTTCTTGTCGGATATTTAGTATTTTTATTCTCTTAAACTATACCGACTTTATAACTAAACTGGTCATATGGCACCGGAGTTAGAGGATTGAGAACACGTTAGCAAGGATCTACGCTTATCCATTCAGATTTAATTAAAATTTCTCCATCTTTTAATGGGGGCAAATCATATTCAACGATTTCAAAATCATCTCATTTCGGAACACCTTGAAAAGTATTCTTCACCACGTATTTCCTTGCTTTCACCATATTTGAAGCTGTAATAACAAAATAAATCATTTTATGACTAAATTTCGCAAAAGCGATTAACGCCATACCTGCTGAACCATGATGAAATTTATCTAAATCTGTGTTCCGAAAAACTACTTTTGAGAAACGCTATATTTTGTTTTGGAGTATTCCTAAATCAATTAGTACATTATCATAAAAGTAGACTGCTATGAGTGAAATAGTATTTAAAATTATTTTTATGTAACAAGCAAATATTAACCATTTTTAAATCTTTTAATGCTCAGTTGTTATTATTTATGGTTTAGCAATTTTTATCGACTAAGGTACGATTTCCCGGAAAACAAATGAAATGAAATTTTAATTTTATACTAAAAACAACGTTGCCTCGGATTATACATGTGCCCGGTTGGCCATAGATTTACTACCCAATACAACTTAGTTTCTTTGGCTTGTCGCCTCCACCTAGCTCTTCGTGAATACGGGCGTGAATATACTTTTTACCTTATTATTATTAAAATAAAAAATTGTATTATATAAAAATAAGCAGTAAGTATTATGTATCATATGTATCATTATGTATTATTATGTATCATTATGTATCATAAATCATTTTGAACTTCATACGAGTAACTTCTATATTCTGCATGCCGAATTAAAATTACAATTTCTAGTGGAAAAAGTGGTTGTTAACATTTGTATTTTTGATAAAAGTGAACTACAAACATCGAGCAATAAGGAAGTGTAATCGTTTTTGTGTAACGTTGATTCTAGACCTAAAAACCGAAGTTCTAAGTGCTGTGTAATAAAAAATCACCCGCATTACTGCAAATTATTTAACATTGCAAACGTGTGATTAAGACGCGTAAGCGTGTTCCAAATCCGCATTACATAGGACCTTTTTCACTCGACGCCCAGCGTAAAAGCGCAGCGACCGGGGCATTTGTTGCTGTGCATTTTGGACTGAAAATATTATTTTATTTCCTTGGGTCAGTTGAGGGGCATTTGTTGCTGTGCACTAACATTATTTATTTTATTTACTAAACTTAGCTAAACGCTAAACTTGGAATGGGGTTGCTGCAGTGTTAGCAACGATGATGACAAGTATACTTAATGCTCGAAATGCAAACAAGCATAATATCATCATCTGTGTCTCTTTCCGGGGAAGAATAAACCTACACCCACAAAAGCTCCCAAGGATTGGTTGTGTCCCCGATGTAGAGAATTAACCCCCAAAGCATCCAAAGATGACAATACACCAGTTCCTACAAACCAAAATGTTACTCTGCGACCTACGAAGAGGCCGGCTTTGTCATCCCCGCCTAGTAAACAAGATTCCCCTGTAACGCGAGAGGAAATGCGTCAAGTTATGGATGAAATTTTGTCAAAGCATATGGAGGACTTCAAGAAGCAGTTTTGCAGCGAGTTATCTTTGGTGAAGGATGAGATAAGAAGCATCAATAAGGATATGGATCACATGAGTGATCAAGTGGAGGATATGCTGAAAAAATGTAAACAGAACGATGAGCTGATAAAAACTCTGCAAAAACATGACTGTGAAATGCAATAAAAATTTAAAAATCTTAAATTTACACACACATATAGATTATATTGTTAAGCGGTCATCTAAGATGTTAGGTTTCATCACCAGAAACAGCAAAATATTAAGCGATCACAGACACGTATTACTCGGTATAACACCTTAGTTCGCAGCCTATTAGAATATTGGCCTGTTGTATGGAGGCCCCACTACGCTACCCATACATTAAGAATAGAAAGGGTCCAAAAATATTTTTATGGCACTTATCATATTTTGAGAAAATCGGAAAGAAAAAATTATCGTACTATGAAAAACTAAAGTATTTTAACATGTCTTCCTTAAGTAAGCGCAGAACATTTTTGGACCTTATATTCATGTATAAAATATTCAACAACCTTATTGACTGCCCTCAGCTTCTAAAACTTTTTAAATTTAAGATAACATACAGAATTCCGCAGCACTCAGTTCCTATGTTTAACCACCCTTCCGAACCACGGTTTTTGGTAAAAATTCACCAATAACTCGCATGTGTAGCTCATATAATACATGGTTCAGTAACGAACCTAAAGATATTTTCTCCCTAGAACTCTGCCAGTTTTGTAAGCTCTTGATTAATAAAATCCCCAATTAAATAACTATGTGTCTTAAGTGTTTCTTATTCTCTTTTGCCTGTACTATAATGATTAGTTAAAACCACACTAAATACCAGACCGCAGGACCACAGAGAATATTTTGAATACTAAGTATATTTAATTTTAAGCGCAAATAAAGATATTATTATTATTTATTCAAATTACTTCTTATTTTCTAAGTTTATACATTAAAGACAAAAAAAAAATTAAAAATATAAGCATAAAAAATAGAGCCCCAAAGACGGTGGTTTATTACTATTATTATTTTATTTACAATATTTCTTTTTCATTACATTTATATATTTAACAAATGAAAATATTAAAAATATAAATATAAAAAACAGAGTCCTACTGACGGTGGTTTCTTTTGACTAAACCGTCAGTGGTCAGGGCGACAAATTAAGAAACTTCCGCACAATGCGTGCCGTCCTCAGTACTACTACCTTCTGAATCTGATACCTAACACAGGAATGCAGCGAGAGTTTCTTTAGATGTTGGGTGAAACTCTTCGCTATGGTTATAATAATATTATTATTATTAACTATTTTCGAAATCGAAGTCAACAGATCTTTTTAAATATTTTGTGCTCAGTTTATGCTCAGTATAATTCTAGTCTTGATAAATAGTTCTGTTATCAATATTGTATCTTTTGACGAACCTAACATAAACTGACAAATAAAATTCTTTTCAAGAAGAGGACTTCTTTGACTTAATTCCTGTGGCAAAATTAGTAACAATGTTATATTACAGTGGTTTTTAAGACATTTGACCGCCTCTTTGGTCGTGTGGCTAGCGTACTCACCTAACGACATCGACAAACCGCGAGGCTCGGGTTCGATTCCCGACAGGGGCAGGCATTTGTGTGATGAACATTTAGATGTCTGCATTTCCGGGTCTGGGTGTACATTAAATATATTCTAGTATCTATTTAAGTATTTCTATGTATTAGAATCGTTGACTAACACCCATAACACAAGCATATAATTTGCTTACTTTGGGGTTAGGTTCAATTTGTGTGTCTTATCCAGGGATATTTATTTATTTATTATATTTAAGTTAAAGTTATATCATCCACGTTATGATTTTACTTGAAAGGTAAGTAATGAATCGTCCTGTCCTAAAATATTAGCTAAAGTCATGCAATTCAGCACTTTCAACTGTACAGAGTGTTAAGACTTTGTACGTGATAAAATATAATCTGATACAGAAAAATGTATCGACTCATTATTATCACGTTAAGGGCATTGATAAAAATGTCCGGGTTTGATAACTCTCAACCGATTTTGGACTTTCGAGCAACCGTGAAAAAGTGATTTTAAATTTACTAAAACAACGTTGCCAGGGGTGAGTGTGTATGTCCGGTGAGCGATAGGTTTGCCACCTTTCACATTATAGGATTTAGTGTCTTTAGCTAGTTGTAGGTATCCTGGTTGTACATTTGTCTACCTCTTTAACGATTTCTTGGAATGCATTCATCACCGCTTCTGGGCCTAAGAATCGTAAACCATAGAGGTTTACGATTCTTCGAACCGTAAGAATCGTAAACCTCTATGTTTATCTTTTATTCTTGGTAAGAGAAAGAAATTGCAAGGTGCAAGTTCTAGTACGCAGAATGCGTTATCAGTTCCACACTTGAAGCCTTCAAATGCACATTCGTTCTCGTAGCTGAATGTGCGGACGCATTGTCGTGGCGAAGGATGGCATGAGTCCGAGGACGCTTCGCAAACTTCCTAAGACACGGAGCAAGCAATGTAATTTTTTTAGATAAGAAGAGGCAAATGAGCATGTAAGCCATTTGTGGAAAGTGATAACCGTCACCCACGGACATCCGCAACATCAGAAATATCACAGATGCGTTGATGACCCTTCCTAGGTTCAGGGAAAGAGCGTACTCATTGAAGTCAATTCATATTAATATTCATTAGGAAAAACCACCCTCGGTAACTGTTTGTAACAAAGGTGTCGTGAAAGGTAAAAAAATGTCTTCGGAATCGCAAAGTTGTAGATTGTCACGCATAAAAATGATAGGCATAACACCTTTAATGTTGACGAGATGTCCAAAGGTGAAACTCTGCGGCAAGACTCGAAGCTAACAACTCCTCAAAACTGTTAAAAAAACCAAGTAACCGAATGTTTCTGCACAAAGCCAAAGATTTAAGCAGATTGGTAATTACAAGGTTATTAACAATTCGAAACGCTCTACGTTGGAGGTGGTCAAAAGGAAATAGCTGGTACTGAGGAGCTCCTGTCCAGGTTTGAGAACAGCAGATACTCCATATGAGGTTGAATTTGCGCTTCGTAAAGTTGCAAGCGATGAGTCGGCTTTTTGAGCACACCCAGTTTTTTAGAGGGTGTTTTAGCCTTCTTCTTCAGATGACTTCGAAACAGAAGATCACTTGAAATGTCAACGCCAAATATACCAATATGATCTCTGGCAGTTAAAACAACGTTCTCGAATAGAGGAGATACATCAAAGAGTGACTTTTTAGCGGAAAAAGTGGAAACTTGTGTCTTTCTTCTCTGATTGATTCCGGTGACCCCAATTTAAAATTTTAGACAAAAGATTAGTTCCAGTTCTCAATGTTCGCAAGAAATATTAGGCCGACCGAAGTAAAAGCCTTCCCAATAGTGTCCTCTGTGTAGCAATGACTGTTACTAATTTGCAACACCCAGAAGAAACAGTGCATACACCAGTTATATATTTTATGACGTATTATGTACCTATTTATTAATTAAACACATAATAAACATACCAATAAAACAGAAATTACATCTATAATTCATTCACCTGTCCAATTCCAATCCCTGAGATGAACCATTCATAGTATACACGAAGACATACAAGGCATGCATGGAAATTAAAAATCAAACGTCTGTCACCGCTGAGAAATCCTGTTGCATGGGTGGGTTTCTTAACGCCATTTAAAAATATATGGTTGATAGTAATAATTGTAGCTAATGCAGTTAAAACGCAAATAAACATTTAAATTTAGTGCGCCCGATTCATCACTATAAGATATATTTAAATATTAATGGAAAGCAAACAAGCAGACAGGTTCCCTGATGGTAAGAAAGTCACGCCGCCTAGAGACACCAAAGGTGGTAATGGTGAGTTGCCAACCTGAGGCCGGGATGTTAGGTCTTGAGCAAAACTAAGTTCACCGGCTACCTTACCCTCCAAACCGGAACACGTCAACGGAAAGCATTGACGTTATGGTGGCAGGAATAGGTTAGGCGGTGGCACCAATCTGGACGAATTGCTGCGAAACTCTACCACCTAGTAGGCTGTCACGGTGTTAGTGACGGTAAGCAGTTTTTATGGATTTTTAGAATATGATACTTGCTGATACGGAATTCTCCATGTGGGTGCCCGACTTTCAGTAGGCTGTTTTTTTGTATTACACTTAATGAAATCCTCAAAAGAATAGTTTACAAGTCTATATATAATTATGCAAGCTGTCTGTAGTTTGCATAGGAATATTGGAAGATTTTTGGGAATTGGAATGGAAAAACATTTGGTACTCTAAAGTTTTCTTTTTATCAATTTTTTTTAACGTGTGGAAAATCCCCCCGGCTACCCAAAGCTCTCGGGGGAGAGCAGCGGGTTATGTCGGACTCGAACCGACTAAAAACCACATGAGGACCTTTCTTGCCGCCCAGCTAGGAGTGAGATGGGGTCGCGTTGGCATTCATCATCTAGCTCCGCGGCTACGGCTCGGTCCTTACCGAGCCTCCTCCCGCGCTAAAAGAGGAGCAACTCCGGCCATTGGAGTCACCCCCCAGGCGTGCGAGGCCGTGCCGGCCGAAGAAAGTCCCCCAATCAGCCCCACATCGGTGGCGTTTTGAAGGCGTAGAAACCGCCTTCTTGCGCATCCGGTCCGCCTGCACCGGAGCAGGCTTGAGTTGGGATCGTCCTCCCGGGCCCGCTCCACGGTCTCCTTTTGCGTCATGACTTCTTCGCAAAAGGAGACCATCGTCTACCAGGACCTGTCACTACTGAGCACGGCGTTAACGACGCTCGGCAGCGAGAGGTCCTCTCCTACGACTGCTGAAAGTGTCCGCTGCTGTGACTCGCGGCGCACTATCCCAGCGTGCAGGACGCCGTATCTTCTGACGCCCCGCACTTATGGCAGGCGGGGGCCGCCTCCCGTCTCACGATCTTGTGCAGATACTTCCCGAAGCATCCGTACCCGGAAAGCACCTGCACAAGTAGGAACGTCAGCGATCCGAACCGCCGCTGCAACCACCCTGGGAGGACCGGTCGGATTGCCTACACCGTCACCTGCCCAGGGACAGGTGGAGCAAGGTCCTCCTTCCACCGCTCTAATCTACCTCAATAGTGATAAGTATATTTACTATGTAACAAGGGTTGCCACAATTTATATATCAATATCACTTGTACTTTCCACAGTAGATATGTTTTTATTGTGGAAAGCAATAAAAATGTATCGTAGAAAGTATAAGTGACATAAGTGAGAGTAATTGATAAATTGTGTCTAAAATGGAATCCCAGGAAGCGCCGAAGACTAAAAGTTTAGTTGCCTCTTTTTTACGGTTCCGTAGCCAAAGGCTGTAAAACGGAACCCTTACAAATTCGCCATGTTTGTTTGTCCGTCCGTATGTCACAGCTGCTTTTTTCCGAAACCATAAGAGCTAGATGAAACTAAGATCAGTTTAAACGTTGTAATTTTTATTGGAGGAAAAATGAAAATCAAATATTTTTTTTGGATTGAAATAATTTTATATTATGATGATTGATGCAGCGGAATCCTTCAATGAGTCCGACACGCACTTGACCTCTTTTATTTATAACTATAGTGCATTGGTTACGAAGTGTAAGAAAATAAACTGTCAATTCAACGGACTGAAAAACTAAGGAAGCCCTGAACTCGATTTAATGCATACAAGTATGTTCTATATTTTAGACCACAAATTAAATAAATAAATATCCCTGGATAAGTCATACAAATTGAAACTAATCCCAAAGTAAGCGATTTACGATTGTATGACGATTGTAATACATAGAAATACTTAAATAGATAACAGAATAAATTTGATAAACACCCAGGCCCGGAAATGCAGATACTTATATGGTCATCACAAAAATGCGTGCCCCCGTCAGGAATCGCGAGCCTCGCGGTTGGTCGCTGTAGTTAGGCGTGTACGCTAGCCACTTGACTAACGAAGCGGTCAAAACAAATTATTTTTTATAAAATTATTTTGATATTTTTTTTATTTCTTTGATAAAATGACCAAGCGCGAGTTGAAGATTAGAAAAGTTGTAATAGTTTACTAGAGTTAATAGTTAACTAGAGTGGGACTCTTAACATTGAAACTACCAATAAAAGTTGTTAGAACGAAACAAAGATATTGAATCGTCTAATGGTACTAACTTTTACTTATTTTGTAATGGCATATTGAAAATTTAAAATATACTTTAATGTAAACCATGGGTGGCAACCCTATCGGCGACTTGTATGTATTTATAATTTTATGCATAGTCATGCTATCTGTAAGCTGACGTGCCGTTTTTTGCGATAAAATTTTCGATATTATATTTAAAAGCATATTTGAAAACAAGCTCATCAGTATATATTTGAATGTTAAACTGTATTGTTTATAAAATTGTTGTTTGTTTCATAATCTAGAGTTCCATTAGGTTAGTTGGTTTTAAATTTAATACAATATTCCACCTAAAATACATTTATGTATTTTGTGTATTAACAAATAAAAATTAAATTACTTTATCAAATTTAATCACTGATAATTCCACCACTTACCTCTCCATTTTAAAATGAACAAAGATTTTTTTTAGTAACGATAAAGTAAGAACAGTATCAATGAAAATGTTGAATGAAAGTGAAAATGTTGGCAGTTCCAGATAGTAAGGCCAACATAACGTTGGTTTTATTATAAAATTTGAATTTTTTTTTCCGTCCAGTGAATCGTGATCTATTCGAGAAAAACCGCTAGACAACAATGAAAATCTTAACAATATTTTTTAATCATACATATTATAAAACAAAGTCCCCCGCCGCGTCTATCCGTCTGTTCGCGATTTACTCGAAAAGTACTAGATTTTTATTCGGTTTTCAACATTAGATAGAACAATTCTTGAGGAAGGTTTTAGTGTATAGTAAGTTTATGTTTTGTACAAACTAACATTATTACAACGATATTAGTTTAATATGTCGGGAAAAAATAAGCCGATCGGGAGCTTTCCTCGAAAACGATGCCAAAACCTTTTGAGTTATAACAAAACAATATATTGTGGAATTTTTCCTCTTTGATAGATCTCAAAAAAAGTAAGCGGTGGTATATACTGTGTTTAATAACTGTTTTTTGCGTTTACTTAATACAGTAAAATGAATAGTTACTTTAGAACATATTTTTAACAATACAGTATTAACCCTTAATCAAATAAATCTGTTAGATACGTTATGCGTGTAATTTAGATCAAAATTGCCATTTACACTATCAGAAAAAAAATAACAACCAATGAGTTATCAAAAAGTTAAAATCTCCGGGCGCAAAATTTAATATCGTTGAAGCGTAGCAAAGACATGCGCGCTTACTGCATCCATCCATACTGACACCTTGACACCCAGACATACTCACAAACATTCGCATTTATATTAGTAGGATTTTCATTTAAGGAAGCTAGTTTATTAATAAAAGTAAAAGAAATATTTGCTTGTTTTACTGAAATAATTTCAATTACTATTTCACTCACAGTAGAAAGCTTATGATAGTATACTAATCGTTATGAATAATCCAAAACAAAAAATGACGTTCATTCTATAGTAATAACTGGATTTTTTTATTTAGTAGCTGCCACGGCGAACTTCGTTCCGCTTGTTGATATTAAAAGTTCATGAAAGAAAAATTAAAGTGTTATTTTTGCTATTTTTCTAAATCGTATTCTGAATCAGATATGGATAGTAATTGATTCCCCATACAAAATTTCATTCCTTTACCTAATAGGGAAGTTTTTGAGTTCGGATGTTGAAGTATATATAAGGAAAATTTTATAAAATTAAGGGCAGACATACCTTGATATTCACGATATAAGTATGATTGGAATTAATAATTAAATTAGTATAAGTCAGTTAAATATGACCTATATACTCAAATGCTCCTGAACATTCCAAGTCTCCAGTTATGAAAGCTAGTTGGACGCTTTATACTAAGTTTCATGTCAGTTATTTCTAAACTCCAAAACTTATGTTACCAAATAAAAAACAACATTGGACTGTGCATTTATGACTTAAAGCTAAATTTACATTACGTCTCTTTTCCATCTAACACTTCCGTGTCTTTTTAATTTCAACACGGAACGCTTTAAATAAATAGGATAAGAAGTAGCTTATACCGTTTCTTGAAAAACAGAGTACATGTCAGTTATATTTCATCAGGACCGGTTCAGTAGGTACATTCGCCGCGTATCGGGAAAAATTTTATTCATGAAATGTAATATTTTTATTTTTACAGATCTAAACATGGTAAAAGCAAGAAAATACGTGGTGAAGAAAACTTTTCAAGGCGTCCCTAAACGAGATGATTTTGAAATCGTCGAATACGATTTACCCCCATTAAATAATGGAGAAATTTTAATTAAAGCTGAATGGATAAGCGTAGATCCTAGCTTACGTCTACTCAATTCTCTAACTCCTGTGCCATACGATCAGGGTAGTTATCAAGTCGGTATAGTTCAAGAGAGTAAAAATCCTAAATATCCAGTAGGAACTCGCGTTGTGACCCACAGAGGTTGGTGTGATTATTGCATAGTTGGAGATTCAGAGGAATCAACTGGACTTATGTCAGTTTTGTACAAATTACCAAACATGGAAGGTCTTCCTATTGGACTAGGCGTTGGTGCTGTGGGAATGCCCGGTGCAACTGCCTACTTTGCTCTTCTGAAAATCTGTCAACCCAAACCCGGTGAGACCGTTGTTGTGACAGGAGCTGCTGGAGCTGTCGGTTCTATAGCAGGACAAATAGCTAAACTAAAAGGTTGTAAAGTTATTGGGTTTGCTGGTTCCGATGACAAAGTTGAATTTCTGGAAAAGGAGTTGGGCTTTGATAAAGCATTTAATTACAAGACTGTGGATGTAAAAGCAGCTTTAAAACAAGCTGCACCAAATGGCATCGACTGCTATTTCGATAACGTTGGAGGAGAAATAAGCGGTATTATTATGAACCAAATGAATAAATATGGACGAGTGGCTCTCAGTGGTTGTATAAGTGTCTATAATGACGATCCAAACCAATTGCCTAAAGCTACTATTCTTCAACCAGCTATTTTATACAACAGTTTAAAAGTTGAAGGTTTTGAAATAATGAGCTGGGTAAAACCTAAAAACAGATGGCTTGAAGCATTTGATGACATTATAAAATGGATTCGAAGTGGTCAGATAAAACCTCGGCAGCACATAACAGTAGGATTCGATAAACTCTATGATGCGTTTGTAGGAATGTTAGCTGGAGAGAATACTGGAAAAGCAGTTGTTCAAGTTTAAAAGAAAACTAAGACTGATTAAAGTTAATTTTAATTCCACAATAAAGTTTTGACCTATGAAGAAATAGTCTTCCGCAATTCGACCATTCTACTTGCAAGTTAATGCTTTGAAAGTGAGATTTCGGGTCGGGCAACAAAAAGAAAATTGGTGTTTTCCAATTTTCTAATAAAAAAAACGTTGCTCGGGATTGGATATGTGCCCGGTTGGCGATATGCTTGCAACCTATCACATTGTGGGACTTAGTGTCTTCGGCTAGTCGTGGGTGCCTGGTTGTGACTTTGCTTAAGTCTTCGGGGATATGGGCGTGAAGATACTTCCTTTTGTACATATTTTCGTTATTTATTGTAAAAAAATTGCATGTTTTATTTTGTTCGTAATTTGAAATTATTTATATCTGTCTCTTAATGCATTACGATCCTGTAAAAACTGGCAAACATCCTGATCACAAATCTTTCACAACATTTTATAAAAACGTACGCAATACATTTTTATTTTGACAGGTGCCATTATTAGTTAATTTTAGCTTTACTTATTAATACTGTAGTTTATTTTTATAAAATAAAATGACGTCAAAGAAAGTAAACTTTTTTCGTTTTCTCAGCAACCTTACTATTTTTTATTTATTTAACATTTGTTTTTGCAGGTACACAAAAGGTACCAAATCTACACATACAATTCACTTAGCTACATATGCTGACTTGAAGTACACCTGCCATCCTGACGTCAGATTGGCGGGTGTACCTACTTTATTCTAAATCTATGCATAGAAAGAGGTACATAGATTTTTAGGATAGGCACACCGAGGTACACATCAAGTATGTTTGTAATCCAAAAGAAATA
This sequence comes from Calephelis virginiensis, assembly GCA_002245475.1. NCBI lineage: Eukaryota > Metazoa > Arthropoda > Insecta > Lepidoptera > Riodinidae > Calephelis > Calephelis virginiensis. The sequence continues at coordinate 27,520 of NJDC01001482.1, forward strand.
TTTAAATCCATGAGGTACACCCGCCATTCTGACACACACAATAATTTCGATGTTTTGAACGCCAAAATGTATCCACCGTATCTAGTAAAATGTTTCTACGAGTTAACTCACTCACTCGTAACACTCTTAAAGTGAACTTGATTGAAGTGGATGCGCTACAAAGACTCTACACGTTGAACGAAAGATTTTGTATGTGATATGATAGCGAACAAGAACACAGCTCTTCTCATAATAAAAGCTCACCGTGGCCTCTAAACATAATACATAATGTAGCATTTCTATCGTTACAAGTTACTTAAAACAACTTTATTCTGTGAATTAAGAGGAACAAATTTTATTGAATGTACTTGTTTCAAGACAACTCAAATTCAAAGATCACATAGAACACACGGAAAATCTGTGGTATACTCGTTGATCGCATTCTTAATAGTGAGATCCGAGAAAGAGTCGGATTGAAAGAAAGTGTTGGTGTTAAAATGCGAAAGGACATGCTCCGCTAGTTCGGTCATGTGGAAAAAATGACAGATGAAAGATTTACAAAGCAGTAGGTACCCGAGGAGACCATGGTTGATATTACACGATCAGATCACTTCGATATTATTTGAGGGTGGTGTCAAGAGTCTCCGAAACCGGCGTGTTTGTATGAAAAGTGTAATGAATGTGAAAAAAACCAGACAGGTTTGTCAGGATCGTGAGATTGGCACTCGATACTCTCTGCCTACCCTGTAAGGGACTTGGCGTGAAAATATGTATGTTTGCACATAGTTTTTTTATAATATTCATTAATATCGACTTTAGAGTTCCTAAACATTTAGTACTGCATTGTAAGTAATAGCTTCAGTAAAGTTATAAACAGACATATTTTCAACATTACTTAGGTTAAAGTTATTTTCTTCATAGAATTTGAATACATACAAGCATATGAAGTTCGTGATGATACGTTTCTTACGTATGCTAATTACAACTTTTAAGATGCAATGACTGATTTTTTGAATCTGTATATCTTTTATTTCTTGTTAGTGGTTATAGCGGGAATGTAAGGTGTACCGTTGACGTCGAAACGAGAGTATGTGCAGAGAATCGTGTGAATGGTGGGTAAGCTATTTCAAAGAGAAGTTTCTAGCCTTCCATCACCCATGAGCTTGAGAGTAAAGTCTGAGAGCTTTCCGGTTCTTTTCTTGCTTCGGGTCTTAAATAATTTCGACCCTGCCTCTTAGACAGCTTGTACAAACCCATTGTTTAAATCGTCCATTGATTCGCATTCTGTCAGGCATTCGAAGCGATTTTGAAGTTCGAGCTGAAAGTTTTCGGGATTTTGGCCTTGAACTGGGGTTCGACGGAGCGAAGACTTCATCAGCCGTGACCATTCAAGCGTAGTGTTGATATTCAATGTGCCTTTTACCATCCGATGATCACTACTGGTTTTCAGCCTATTGATCACAGAGACATCATTGCATACATGGCGTCTGGCAGACAAAATGAAATCTATCTCATTTTTTGTCAAACTATCCGGGTTAATACAGATTCATTTACGATATGGCTTCTTTCTGAAGAAGGAATTCTGTATAAAGAGCCCTTCCTTCTCCAGAAATTCAGCCAACATTTGGCCCCTCGGATTACGCCTACCAATACGACAATGCCTCACTTTCAGCTCATCGCTCTCTTTCATACCCAGCTTTGCATTGAAGTCGTCCATTACCACCGTGTAGTGCGTTTTGGAGGTATGGATGGCTTTCGAGATGTCCTCGTACATCGCCTTCACCTCGTCGTCAAAATGCGCCAAAGTCGGGGCGCATACCTGTATGACCTTCAGCGAATACCTTTTGGAATTCTGAATGTCAGGTACGCCACCCTTGTCGACACACTCCCGATCGCCCTGTTCCAGGGCAGTGTGGGGTTTATCGTCCGAAGGTCGTTCATCAACAACGTAGAGGTGTTGACAAGTTACCGGACTTGAGGATTATCGAGTCCTCTCCCTGTCTTCGGGCTACAGAAAATACCACAACGTATCTTGTTCAAACATTCTTCCACCTCCAGGATCTTCTCGTCAGACCGGAGCGTTGTGTGGCAGTTGTGTGTTACGAGGGCCAGGTTCGTCAGCTGGTAGCCTTAGTCCGTCCGGGGATTCTTCGCACCCCCTGCTCTGCCGTTACCGAATCCGGTACCGTAGACTCGGTTAAGCGGAGCTGCCGGAGACCGAGGGGCAAGGTTTTTTGAGTTGGTCATTTATCCCCCGGTATTACCCTAATCCCCACGCTTGGCGGGCGGGTTGGTGATCAACAGTAGGGTGGAAGTTTTAACAAGGACGCTGCTGCCCGTCCTGCGTCAGCAATTTTACTTCCACCCTCCTTGGAATGGTTTTACCGCCGTTCGTCGGTTGACTGATTGCGCTGGTGGTTCTTACCACACAGCAGGCGGTGGGGTCATCACTTCTTTAAGCCTACAACTGAAATGAAATAAAATGAGAAACGGCAAGCTCCATTCAATGATGTGAAAAGAATGACAGATGAAAGGTTTACAAAGCAGATATATAATGCGAAAGTGGATGGATGTATGTTACCTGGAGAGACCTAGGTTGACAATTCACGATCAAATTGCTCGGGTTTTGTCGATTGTGACGGGAGTTGACGATTTGAAATACAATATTTCAAAGAGCGCACCTCTAAGGTTAGGTCCACCTTGGGTTTTTATCAAGTATAAATATGACTATGGAACGTCTGGAAAATTAATGAAAAAGCAATTTTTTTTGTGTGCGTAGATAACAGGAAGTCGTTTTTTACAGTTTTCATATATTAAATACAACAAACAAGCAAGGCAACATGCTGCTTGAATAGGTAAGGCGGGCGACCCGTACCCGGCAAGTCTCTCTCTCTACTGCGCTCAAATTATTAATTTTCTTATGAAAACAACGGTATTCGAGATTGAGTCTCTTTTCTGCTTGATGCTATATATATATAAATCAAAGCCACTTTTCGTTGCAATTTTTATAACTCTATATCAGGCCCACCTATCCAAACCAAATGTTTAGGCTTTGTTTGAACTATTTAATAGATGGTTTATGTGAAGTTTGCATAAAATCGGTCGAGTGAATCTTCATTTGTCACATTTTTTAAATAAATTAATTCAGTGAATGGCGGATCATTTTGTTAATGGGTATTTTTCAGTCAAATTAAAACTTTTTTCAGATGGGGATTGTGGCGTCATATTGAAACTCTTTCAGTTTTTTTTCTTTTGTTGTGTTACGTCATTGATGCGGTCACATAGTAGTCATACACGTAGCGATGCACGTACCGGGCCGCTAGCATACTATAAAAAAACACGTGATAATTAAAACAACCAATATGGCTAAAACTTGATAAGATAAATAATAACAATGGTGCTCATGCAAAATATTAGATACTATGGAATTAAGATTAAGATGTAATTGATATGCCATTGCTACACATCAATATTCATTATCTTTATAAAATAATGTTAAACGTATTTTAGAAATAATAGTGCATAAATAATTAATTTCATTCACTATTTGCTGATCTGACAAACTTCGTACCACCCGCACCGTATTATAATAAAACTTTTCAAACGTTTTAAGTTATCTGCTATTACCAATAAATATCTGATTCTCGGTCTAACAAACGTAATGTCGTTTTATAGAATACTAACTGTTTGCTCGCGACTTTGTCAGCGTAGAATATTCAATACACAAACATCCATCCCCTATTATAGTTTCTTTACTTCTTATCATAGGTACTTGATGGAATTCCATTCTAGAAACAATTTATTAACTTCACTTGTATATTCCACAAACACATTTTTCTTACATTTTAAACAAATATTTCCTGTATGATATTCAAATTCAAGTCAAATTCCTGTATGATATTGTTCAAAGTAATCTAATTTGTATTCACGGTTTCATTTTATTTACCAGATACCTTGTCCTTTCTTTTTGACTGTTTATTTCGTTTTCCACGTCGCCACATTACGTTAGGTTCACATACCGCTGCTGATGTTAACTACCCAGTAAAACCACTTGAATTAAAACTATAATTTACTCAACTAACAGTTACATTTAAATTTAAACAATTAATGTAGGTTAAATAACCGACAAGCTCAAAAGAGGTCCGATCACTTGGAAATTGTGTCCGAGAATGCCAGTCCCTTCCTTCCGCCAAATGTCAAGGGTGGCGTTTTCGCGCCAACGCTTGTCATTGGCTGGATACAGCGACGTTTCTAATTGGTTGAGTTCGTTAGGCGTCAACAGGCCAAATAAAACGTAGTGTTGCCAACACTTAAATTTTTAAAAACAAATAACCAATTAACAATTCATACTATATAACGATCCAAGTTGTTTGTAATAATGTATCTATACATATTTTGTGGCAAAAAATTGTATTCACATACATACATACATATCTTCACGCCAAGTCCCTTACGGGGTAGGCAGAGAGTATCGAGTGCCAG
>NJDC01001483.1:0-17209 GCA_002245475.1 Calephelis virginiensis
GAAGGCGTTACTTTGCGGAAATCCATACTTAAATCTAAATAAAACTATTTAATTTGGAATTTTCCGCCCAAAAAAATGTATACGTATTATTGCGTAACAAAACAGACAAAATAGTGCGCTAAGAATGAATTGGACTTGAAAGAATGCAGTCGAATTCTCCTGATGATGCTTCGGTTACGAAGCGAAACGTACGTTGAGTTTGTAGTAGTATGTGTATTGTTGGTTAAAACAGTTTAGTGGTGTGTACTGTGTGGAGCTGGATGTATTTGTGAGTTTTAGCTTCCGGTAAGTCCAATTCATTCTTAGTGCACTATTTTGTCTGTTTTGTTACGTAATAATACGTATACATTTTTTTGGCGGAAAATTGCAAATTAAATAGTTTTATTTAGATTACAGACTTCTTGACTGTACTCTACATTTTTGTAGGAGCATTGTTTCCATTTGACTACGAACGATATGGTTCTCCAGGTTATGTTTTGAATAAAGTATGCAAAAGACCTGAACATCTTACTGGCTTACCTGAAAACCCTTAATGTCTTCCTACCACTGTGATAGTAGAAGACGTATTGATCAGTGGAACTGAACATGGTAATGATGGAGAAAACACCCTCAGCCGCCCTGGATATCAATTGCTGCACTGAAGCCCCTCGCTTTAACTCAATTAGGTCCAAACCACCTCGAGTAGGAGCGCATAGGCCTATCTTCCCATCTCTAGTGCAAGCACCATTCCATCGAGGGACGAAACTAAAATGATAGTACAGCATATTTTTTTTATTATTTTTAACAAGTAGTGATAGTTTCTTATCACCATTACAGCTTTTAATTTGAAAATTAGGAAGCAACTCATCGATTTGAATGTCTTTTGATATTATTATTCTTTATTAAGAATCCTGCATCTCCCTCTGAATTAAGATTATTCATGTTAAAGAAAATTATAGTTAGATTACCGTATATACCTTTTAACCGATTCCAGAAAAGGAGAAAGTTTTTAATTCGACTGTATGTTTTTATTTACTTTTTTATGTATGTTTGCTAAGCGATTACTAGGTCAATAGCCAACCGATTTTAATGGTGATTTTTAGAAGGATAGGTCATGATTCCGAGGCAGTCCGAGTTTTATCACGAACCGACTAATAATTAAAATTAATGTGGGACCATTTCTGAAACATTTGCTATCTTTCGAAAAAAAGAAATTCGTGTTAGTTACACTATTTGTAACTCACTCCAGAACAACTGAACCGATTTGGTTTGAAGTTGATAGGAAGGTAGAACCAGGAGACGCACACAGGATACTTTTTATCTCGTTCGCTTGTAAGGAAACTAAGAAAAACAACAATTCTATTTTTCACATACAAACTGAATGGTAGGAACAAAATTCATTCAAAAGCAAGTACCTAGTATCCAACATATTCAAGCTTTATTAAAAAATAAATATCCCTGGACAATTTACACAAATTGAATCTAACCCCAAAATAAGCAAATTATATGCTTGTGTTATGGGTGTTAGTCAACGATACTATTACATAGAAATACTTAAATAGATACCAGAATACATTTAATGAACACCCAGGCCCGGAAATGCAGACATCTAAATGTTCATCACAAATGGGGGCAGGCCCCGTCAGGAATCAAACCCGAGCCTCGCGGTTCGTTGATGCAGTTAGGCGAGTACGCTAGCCACTCGACCAACGAGGCTTTGTCATTAACAATCACAAAAACCTATAAAGATTTATTGAAGGCGATGTTACTATTTAGTGAATATCTTCGATACCACTTGTCTCGTGACTTAAGTATGTGTGTCTGCATCATGTTTATTTTTGTCGAAAACGTATTTATTAATGTGGAAATCTTTCACTTACCGTACATGCCGTTTTGTCTTTATGTCCAATATTCCAGCTTTGTCATTACCTACCACAGCCACCCAATGGGGCTTATGAGGCAATGCCACTATCGACTGCATATCTTTGATACCACTGTTTTTTATTGGGATCCTGGAAGATAATGATAGTGATGAAAGAGGTGATATGAACTTCAAATCTATATGCCATTTTTTTTGTTCAAACTGATATTTTTATTTATTTGTTCTAAGTATAGCTAATATAGTATAGTTAATTGTTTTGTACACGATGCCTTCCATTTTATTTTCACAGCTTAATTTTTTTTTGGGTTGGCTGGAAGAAATTTCTTTAGTTAGAGATAAGCTCGCCTTTTGTGCATTTTTAACTTCTCGTGTATTTTAGTTTTTGTGTGCATTAAAGTATTAAATAAATAAATTTGAATGAATTTAAAAGTCTACAATGAAAATTTTGTCTTTAGGAAAATAATAACACAAATTAAAAAAATATATAACTTGTGATAATTATTAACAACATCGCATATATCACGTATACTTTCAAACGAAGAAAACCCACATTAAAATTAATCTGTTCGTTCTGATGTTTTGATCCCGCAGACAAACATACACAAACAAATCGAACAATACCCTTCTTTTTCCGTCTAGGTTTAAAAATAATTGTTTCAGCTTAGTTGTTAGCATCCCAGCTTCACACGAGTGCACAAGCTTTTATGTTATTATACATGTAAAACTTGCTCTTGAATCATCTCTATCTATTTAAAAAAACCGCATCAAAATCTGTCTCATAGTTTTAAATTTCTAAGCACCGACAACTTTGTTTTAAACTATGTGGTGATGTTTTTACCTATGTAGCCTAGCTCCAGTTCTTGCGTGAAATACGTGTAAACAGTCTCTAGAAGATTTGTCAATGCCAGGTGCCACTAAATGGTGTTCATCAGCAGATATCACGGCTGCTCTGTATCCTGTGCCGCGAACTTCATAGTCCACTGAATAAATGCTTTCCCCGTCTGGAATATTGCCATATGGAAGATTTAAAGAATCAGCATGTAGACTTACTACTATAATTGAAGTGATTTTTCACTGGGGCCTTGTTTGTTCCTAAATGCTAAAAATAGCATTTCAACCATTTTTCATTAATACCTTGTACCTTACAACTTGCAGCCTAAATAGCTTTGTCACTTTTCATGAATTTTCTCGTTCGTGGCTTATCGAACGTTCACAACTAGATTTATTCTGAATTGGAGAAGCATTTTTGAAAGTTGGATTTCTAGCATCAAAAGAGAGAGAATTATGATATAAGAACACTTTTTTGATCATCAAAAACAGGCACAATTGTGTCAATAAAACATTTACGACTCTCCTGCCTCATTACCATTATAATAGAAAAAGAAAGGCAGCGGCACCCAAAGGGCACCCACGCCTAGCCGAAGGCACTAAATCCCACGATGTGGTAGGTGGCAACCCTATCGCCAACCGGGCACATATACAATCCCGGGCAAGGTTATTTTTATTAGAAAATCGAAAATACATATTTTCTCAATTTGTTTTGTTGTCCGACCCAGGGATCGAACCCGGGACGTCAAGAAGTTAAGACCATAAAGTCGATAGTCAAAGATATTTAACACGTGAAGATTACATCTATCTTTTTTTTATTTAATTGTTGTTGTAATTGACGATGTCTGCTATAAATAATAATTAAGATCACAAATTAGCTTTTCCGATTATTTTATTCCATGAATTAATTTACACATTAATATTACCATAATGGTTTAAAAAAAGAGAAAAGAGTTTTTTTTTATATACACATTAGTTTCACCATGTTTCTAAGAATAGCATTTTTGTATACCTGGAATGGATCTAGCCACAATATGAGCTATAGCCAAGTTATCGACGTTGTCGGATGTCACCACCATTGATATTGTAATAAACTTGGCGCCGTCTTCTAAAAGCAGCACTTGTTTCACACCTCTTTGTTCATCTTTATATACCACCTGTAATATAACGAACATTTTGGACATATTTTTAATGCAAAATAGTCGCTGCTGTTTAAGGGTATACACTTTACAATGAAACAGTTATTCAGTATTTAAATTGTTAAGGGGCCATGTATGCTCAAATACGTCAGCAATATAATGTTTTTTTCATACAAAGCAATTATGGATCTTGGCGACAAAAATACACAAGATTAACATCAATATGCTTTATAAGACTAGTGTTTCCAAAACACGAATCATTTCACTTTGCTCGATAGAAAAAAATCAAAAAGTTAAACCTTTTTTGAAAGCAAAACCCAACTGTCTACTTCAGTTGTGAAAATATCGACACCAGATTTAACATACACATAGATAAGTATTATACCTAAAAGATAACTGTTTCAGTTTTTATATTTTTTTTCAAATTACTTTTATAGTGTCAAAAATAGTGATTTGGCGCTTAAGACATTTACTTTAGAGCGCAATATTTCATAGTAATCATGGAACGGGGGAGTGCGCTGATTGGCTCTTCTGGCTGACTAAGTATGGGGCCTTAACATTTAATTAACATAATTATATTGCTATATTGCCTTGGATAGTGAGTTATACCTCAGTGTTACCAGTGTTACACAGTACCCTAGTAAACTTGTGATATTATGTGAGGTATAATGAAATAGTTTATTCTGTTAAAAATATTTCCAGAGTTGCTATATTTTAAATATTTTTCCTATTATAATCTGCATTATCAACAACAGCAACTGAGTCTCTTGAGACTTAAAATTTGCGTTAGAGCTTGTCCGCAAAGGGCAATTTGCGCGCCCTTTTGTATCTGGACGCTTTAAAAATTTCGTACAAATTTATAAAGCATCCAGATACCACATTTTAAGTGCAGAGTCTTGAACTCCCTGCCTGAGTTGAATGCAGTAGTTGTGCTCTAGCTTGTATATTGTCGACAGAAACATCTTAAACGGATAGGAATCCGACGATGTAGCATGCATCATATTATACAGATTCCATACCCCATATGATGTATTTCAGATATAGACGAAATAGACGCATATAATCCTGCATCACCAACAACAGCAACTGAGTCTCTTGAGACTTAAAATTTGCGTTAGAGCTTGTCCGCAAAGGGCAATTTGCGCGCGTAGCCACTCGCTCGTAGAAATTTATAAAGCGTCCAGACACCACATTTTACGTGCAGAGTCTTGAACTCCCTGCCTGACTTGAATGCAACGGTTGTGCTCTAGCTTGTATATTGTCGGCAGAAACGTCTTATACGAAGAGGAATTCGACGATGTAGCATGCATCATATTATACAGATACCATACCCCATATGACACATTTCAGAATTTTATAGACGAAATAGACGCATTACAAGTACTTATTATAAGCTTTCGGTGAAATAAATAGTTATTTTGTTACATCTTATGGCTATTTTTTTAAGTTTAATTACTAAAATGCTCTGTATCGAAGTTATTAAGCTCCATTTTAGATAAGTAGTAGCCGCAGTAGTCAAGTATCTCGACTAGTGCGGCGTACGAGCGAATCAGAAAACCATTTAGGCAGGTTCTATCTACCTCAAGTATCTCGAGTACGCACTTATGTCTTCGCATGTAGACCGCCCCTTATTGACAGGCTCCCAGTCCTATAAACTTACCTAAACTTATTTCGAGTGATGATAGGTAATAAATAATATACTGACCTGTCTATCTGGAGTATCCCAAATGACTATGTTTCCAGACTCAGCGGTGATCACATTATCACCAGAGGGAGTAATCACGGCGTGTGTGACGATAGCACCAAGCGGGGCATCCGCTAGTTGGGCCAGCAGTTTTCCACTGTTGGTCTCCCATAGACCCCAGCAACTACGAGTTGCCGTTACTGCCAATTGTTGGTCTCGGGCAAGACTAAAATATTAGATAGAATCAAAATACTTATTATCAAAGACTCGGCTCAAGAGCGATACCTAGCTTTTGTGTATTTAAAAGCAAATAGTCTTCTTCTAACCTATTACTCGTACATTACTGAATATGACCCACCACCTCTCTCTATCAACTGAGTTACATGTTATTGAGTTAAATAGATACAAGTATATTGTTTATGGTTCAGAAGAGAAACAAACGGGCAGTTGACCTAATGTAATGCTATATTCTTTCCATATACTCCATAAGAGGTCTTATCTTGCTACTTCTAAAGTTGTAGACGATAGATCGAACTGAAGTAATACCCTACCCTACTCAGTACGTCAAGCTGCTTGAAAGTCAGTTAGGCCTTCATTTTCTGACGACCATTAAATTGTACGTCACTCGAAACATCGACGTTAAGAATTTCAATAATGACTACAGCTGCTCAGCTGCTGAAAAGTATTCTCAGAACTTTCTCTTCTTAGGGTAGGGTTGAACGAAATTGCAACGGGCCCAATCTGAGATATCAGCTAATAGATTTTAGAGCTATTGATCTGACTCAGAACATCTAACACAAGTATTTTTCCTGCTCTTAATGACCCCGCGAAGTATTTGCTAGGTCAGTTTGTGAGGCACCGACATCATCACCTGTACTGAATGGTGGAATGAGTGTTATTAATATGTAACATGATAATTAGGAAAAACAGTGTCACCAGTGCCAGTATAATGTCACAGAAACTGGAACGCACCAGCGTTAATAGGCTTGGAGTCAGAACATGCACCGTCGACAACGACTTCAATGCTTCGACCGGCTGAAAAGCTTGTGGTATAATTGCACAACCTCTCAGGGTAGTAACTTTGGTAGTAACGTTTTATACCAAACCCGATTAAAGTGTCCAAACTAGCTGCTATTTCCTTACCCCTACTCTCAACTACATCCGCAACACGAGATTTTGTACAACTACTACATCGACTATTAGTCAAAGATAAAACTAGCTCCATGTCAAGATGAAGACAATAATATGAAATAAATAAACCACAGTTTGGAAAATTCGGGTTGCCTCTCGATAGGCTGCATAGGCGTTTTCAGTCTCAGTAATGGTAGCTTGTCGTCTACGTCGTGTCCTAGTGTACTGGCGTCGAGTACGGAGGCATATCTCACGCAGCCTTGCGATTTCATTTGACCACCAGTACACCGATGTACGCTTAACTGGTCTGACACGAGGCATAGCAATGTCGCAGATATCTGACATTACTGACTGGAAACGAGCTGTTTCCTCGGAAATGTCATTTGTACTGCTCCCACTATTTTGTTCCCAGTCTGCCACGTTGGCAGCAGCGAACTCTTCTGCCACTCTCCAGTCGGACACAAGTTGTGAGGCCGATGCTGTTGCCCAAGACAAGTCTATCACAGATTCCCCTTGCCATCTAACACAGGTGCTAACAGTTCCATGATTGAGTAGCCGAAGATCAGCAGTGGCTGCCCACTCTAACAAAATTTCTCCCCTGGCGTTATCTCGCGTATTTCTCTATGTTCTGGAGTGTGCGTTGAAGTCACCTAGTACAATCAGCGGGCGTGGATAGCATGTGCGAATGCAGTTTGATAGGCTATCCAAGTACGATTCGTATGCAGAAAGTCTGACATTTGGAGAAATGTAACAACCCACAATCCCAAAGGTTCCCCATTCAACAGCAACGAAACCATGTCCTTTCATTATAACCGAGCACGGAGGGTTCCCGCTGGTTCCACTCCAATATACGGCTACAGAGCCTCCGTCATCACCGAACCATCTAGGATGAGCCGGAACAGAGTAAGGCTCTGCTACCACTGCAAGGGCAACCTTCAACTCTGCGACAGTTTGCAGTAGCAGGTCCTGCGCACTACGGCAGTGGTTGAGGTTACCTTGGAGAATCCTTAATCCTGGGAATTTTGAGTCTCCATTACTTCCTCTTGACTTTCTAAGTCTGAAAGTAAATTAGTCGCACTGTCCACGTTAGCTACTGGCGGGCCCTGCTTTGCCCTGGTTTTTCTTGCGCTGGGCGGGTTGCACATTCTGCTGCCCAGTCTGTGATCTGCCTTAAGTCCAAGGTCCAAGCAGAGTGGACAAGTAAAAGACGTCCCTGTGCAGAACCGAGCCGTGTGTCCAGGCTGAGCACAGGTATAGCATCTATTGCTTCTGTCCTCGTCATTTGGACATTGAGCCTTAACATGACCCGTTTTGAGGCATTTATAGCATTGCAATGGACGAGTTTTCAATACTTCCTCCCTTGCAGAGTGCCACGCCCCTATGGTAATTCTTCATATTGCAGCTATTTTACGTACTGCAATGAGGGGACATTTCACCCATGCCGTTCCTAGCCTACGTGGAAGTAATCTTATTTGACCGACTTTGATATCAGTGACAGAACACTGCCCTACTTCAGCGATAGCCGCGGCCACTTCCTCCGTAGAAATGGATTCATCCAAATCCAACACTCGCAACTCTCCCATCTTTATAGGGCGCGCAATACGGACGTCCATAAAATCAGTGAGTGCGGTACGCAAACGGTCTGCCAGATCATCTGCCTTTGTATCCATATCCGTTCCCGGGACTTCTATAACAATTCCTCCATTTGCCGCTCGCTTTTGGCGTATGTTTGTGATACCAATATCGGCCAGTTTAACCCTCTGCTTAGCAGCGGCCATCACTGTAGAGTATGTAGTTGTTGACCCTGTTCGTATCGTCACCAAAGTTGCTGCAACCTTAGGTAGCCGCGGTGGTGAAGATTTAACCTTCCCTTTTCGTAGCGCCGTCTGATTTGTCTGCGCTACGAACACCGTCTTTGATGATAAAGTCGACAGTTCGGCCTTTTTCTTTAAGTTTTGGCTAGCTATATTCGACCATGACTGCGCCAGTTCTGGTATTGAGGCAATTCTCGCAGATGTTTCTGGGAAGTCATTAGAGGAAACATCACAACATCGATGTACTTCCTGACTACCAGAAAGATCTTTCGTAACATCATTATTATTTTTCTTTCTTCCCTTCTTTGATATCGCACCTTTGTTTGGTGTTGTGGCGTCTTCGGTTGTACGAACTTCCCTCAATGTTGCTGGAGATGTTACTTTCCTTTGAAGAGGGGGCCTAATGACCCGATCTGAAAATATTTCCGTTTTAAAAGCAGCTAGCCGCTGGTCCATCATAAGACTTATCTCTTCTAGTGTCATGCTTTGCTTGCTTGTAGCAGAAGGAGACGGCTTCTCTATGCCTCTACTCTGACTCTGCCGGAGAATTGACAGTTCTTTCGTGACTCGGCTGAGAGATTTTTCCATGGATTGGAGCCGCGATCGTAAAGCTTCATTTTCAGCCTCTAGTCGTTCTAGACTAGATCCTGAAGCTCGCATTGCCATTTCATCTGCTGCTGCTTTGACAGTCCTTACAGCTTCCCGAAGACAACGAACAAAATTACCTTTAAGGTTTTTAGACCGATCCGCAACTTTCTCAACTGTTTCCAAAGACTCTGCAATGCGAGCTCCAAGATCTACAGTTGGTTGCGCTTTCATTTCTGCAGCCAACTCTTCCCTTCCCGGCAGAGAGTCCTTAGCTCGGGTGTGAGATTTCGATAACACATCGACATCACTCTCCTCATCTGCGTATTTTTTTTTGAACAAGACCATAATGTTCTTTTAGGCCTGGGCGTCTCAACTTCCTCGGCTACGCCCGTTCGCCTACCACGTTTTTTAGCGCGATTTGTTGTTGACGCTATAGATGACTCTGACAGTAAAGATAGGGCCGAACACTCTGAAAAATTATCTTTCAGTTCTATGTCCATCACCTTCTCTTTACCCTTCTCCTTCTACTCCTGTTCCGTCTCCTTATTTTTCTCCTTTACCTTCTTCGCTTTCTCCTTCTCTTCGGTCGATTTGGGCAAAATGAAAACACCCTGGTCATCCATTTCAGTGTTAATGTTTGACGAAATTGCGCCGCCCTCAAAATACGTGCGGCTGCCTGGCGAGCCAGGGAGGGATTCTCCAGATATACCGGTACCCTCCTGAGGTAGTTTATTTTTCAATCTCGACATTCATTTTTAATGGTGATAGTATACAGAGACGACACCCACCAAGTGCCGCCCTGTGCGATTTCGAGTGGCATTTCCTCCACTCAGGCCAGCAAATGCCCAAGTTAGGGATATTTACCGCCGCCCATGTTCGGCGTTGCCCAATTCGCTTCTCCAGGGTGCTGGCTTGCACCCCGGATACTGAGCCCCCCGCCACGACAAGGCTTGGACAGTGGAGGGGTCGCGCAATCGCCCTGCGCCGTCTTACGAATTTTCGATCAGGTCCTATAGCGAGTTTAGAAGTTTCTACCCATTCCATAAAAAGTGCGCAACGCCGCTAAAGAAGTTTTCACTTCAAAAATTTCACCGAAAATTCATAATTGCTTTCCATAAGGCCCACAGAATCATTTTATTGTACCGTAACAATATCAATTTCAGTACTTGATATTAATTAAATATTATGTTTCCTACAATGCAGTGGGAACAATGGCTTTAAAGGAAATCTCTAATTAGAGAACAACGTCCTGCGGACGATAGTAATTAATTCAACGGTGACGGATAACGTGACACAGCGGTCACCTGAGCCACTACCATGACTTTGTATAGATAACGTTCAGTAAGTTACGTGTCGAAATCTGTGACAATTTTGGTCTGAAAATGTGTTTCTTTTAGTTACCAATAGAGGCGCTATTTAAAGTTTTCAAACAAATAATTGACAGCGACGGTAGCGAGTATAATAAACTTGACAGGCCGTTAACTCATGGTAAGGGGCCAAAACCTATCGTTTTGTACTGAATAATAAGTAACGAGACAATACGTAACAAAACTATAAGATAATATAGAAGATAGATATAGAAGTGTAGTTTTTCCCACTTTCCCTGCAATTTCCTCGCTTTTTCTTTCATAAAACTTCTGATAATGACTAACACAACTAAAAGAAGGAGCAAAAATTGTCCATTGGTTCATATAAGGATTTGCAATGTCTATTAAATAATATTTTTTTATGATAATGGAAGGCAAACAAGCAGACGGATTTCCTGATGTCAAGAAATTCACGCTGCGTAGAGTCACCAAAGGTGGTAATGGTGCATTGCCAACCTGAGACCGGGATGATAGGCCTCGAGCAAAACTAAGTTTACCGGCTACCTTACCCTCCAAACCGGAACACGTTAACGGCAAGCATTGGGCGTTATGGCATCAGGAATATGTTAGGCGATGTTACTGGGCGAGTCGCTGCGAAACTCTACCACCTAGTAGAATGTCACGGTGTTAGTAACGGTAAGCCTATGCTCTCCTTTTACGAGCTGCCTGTCAGGAAGGCAGATGGTCTATTCTGCAACGGAACCCAGACCAACACGGATTAAATACGGAATAAATAGATTATCCCTGGACAAATCACACAAATTTAATCTAACTGCTAAGTAAGCAAACTATAGTTAAGCTTGTGTTATAGGTCTCAATTAACGATACTAAGTACATACGAATGCTCATATGTAAAAATACCTGTAGGCAGTATAATAATTAATAAACACCCAGACCCAAAAAATGTAGAACTGTCAGATATTTAAATCTGATGTTCACCTCAATTTGTGTAATGAAAATTTAGATCCTGCTTCCATCGGGAATCGATCCCGAACCACGCGGTCAGTCGTTGGAGTTAGACATGTACGCTAA
The DNA here is from genome assembly GCA_002245475.1 of Calephelis virginiensis. Lineage (NCBI taxonomy): Eukaryota > Metazoa > Arthropoda > Insecta > Lepidoptera > Riodinidae > Calephelis > Calephelis virginiensis. The sequence goes on from NJDC01001483.1 coordinate 11,445, forward strand.
CCCCTCAATCAACGAGGCGTTTGAAGGGTTAGCGTAATTACCTTACTGAATCAATCGGTAGTTCTTGTCGATCGATCTTATGAACTTGCTCAAAAATGTTATCAATGTTCCATATCTTAACAGTACGATCAATGGATGACGTTATCACATTATTCCAAGCCCCAAGCGTCAATGGTTCTAATTGGACAATCCTCCCAAAGTGAGCGTCCAGAACTTTGATTAATTTGGCCGTCTCTAAACTCCATACGTATAGATTTTTCCTAAAAAAGAAATTTTTTTTTTAAATGTTAGCTGGTAATACCTACATACATACATATCTTCACGCCAAGTCCCTTGCAGGGTAGGTAGAAAGTATATATATAAGCTGGTAATTGGTTTTTTTATTAGTAGAGGAGACCGTGGGAGATCGACCTTCACCGATCCGATAACCAGATGAGACATATTTTTTATCGAATATAATTTATAAACAAATATGCCTATAATTACTTGCCTATCTGAAAGTGCTCATGGCTATTTTTAATTAAATTAACTTTAATCGATTTTTTTTCATCACTTTCGTTCTTTTGATAACCAAATGAATTTTATTTCACTGTTAGTTTTTAACACACAGGATATGCCTCAGTAGGCTAGCCTACTCATTCTTGTGGTGACTCCAACGTTCTGCTAACTTATCGAAAGTTATATCAAATTTTAGATTATTTTATTAAAAAATCAGTCATATAGATGTGCCTGCAAAAAATCGTACTTAAATCATACATAGTTAAATTAAAAATAGCCATGAGCACTTTCAGATAGGCAATTAATTATGTGCATATTAGTTTATAAATTATATTTGATAAAAAATATGTCTCATCTGGTTATCAGATCGGTGAAGGTTGATTTCCCACCGGCTCTTAGACTATATGTTGCAAGTTAACCGTGGCCTATAGGCATCATAATGTAGGTGCGTTGCTGTCTTGTGGCTGAGTTTTAAGACCAATTGTGCAAGTCTACCGGCTGCCCTATCCTCAAGACAGAAACATGACACTGTGGTTATGACGGCAGGAAGAGGCAAGGTGGTGGATCCTTACCCAGACAATTTGTTGCATGGTACTTTATCATTAATGGCTTTGTTGGTAATTACATATTTGACCATTGCTCGTCTTTTACAAGCTGTCATTAAAAAGCATAGAAATTGAACACTATTTTGGATGACAAAAATGTTTACTGATAAAATTACTTGAAATTAAGCATTAATGCTCTATAATAATATTTATTACAAAAGAAAGAGGTAATAAAAGTATATATGACAAAATGAAATCAGGAACATCTGTGGCATGAACAAGATCACTTCCACCTGACCAACTCTATTGGAGAAAGATATTAAAGAACACTTGAATAATTCGATGCCTTATATTTAAAAAAAAAAATTAGTAACGCTGTAAGGCCAGTAGAAGTCCACCATTTGTCTAGGAAGGAACCCTGACTATTTAGATAACTTCAATAAAAAGAAGGTTATCAACTGTTAGTTCTTTCAACGAAAGGTAGATTATGTTACGAGGGTAGTTCATATAAATTTGATAAGGTCAAGGTAGTGGTTTATGAGTCATATTTAAAGTAAAAGTAAAGTATCTTCACGCCTATATCCCCGAAAAAGTAGGCAGAGGCACAACCAGGGCACCCAAGACTAGCCGAAGACATTAAATCCCACAATGTGATAGGTGGCAAGTCTACGCCAACCGGGCACATATCCAATCCCAAGCAACGTTATTTTTTATTAGAAAATTGGAAAAATCAAACTTTCTTTTCATTTTCCAATCCAGGAATCGATCCCGGGCCCTCGTGCAGTCAAGTCCAACACCTGGACCGCTATACCACAAAGGCGATAATAATTAATAATGTATAACCCCAAAATCAATTGTTAAACCAAACAGAAAAGTCTTAAAAAGGATTCACTAAATCGCCTATGTGGTCTAGCGGTCCGGCTTTGGACTTGACTTCTTGAGATCCCTTCTTCGACCCGGTTCAGGCAACAATTGATTGAAAATGTGTTTTCTCAATTTTTTATAAAAATAACATTGCCTGGGACTGAATATGTGGCTGGTTAGCGATAGGCTTGCTTCCTATCACATCATGGGACTTTCGGCTAGTCGTGTGTGTTATAGTTGTGCTTCTGCCTATATATATGGACGTAAAGATGCTTTTATTTTTACTTCATTAAATTGTAACTTGGTACTGAATTTGGAGCTTTTGTTGCCAGAGTTACTGCGCTTAATCATTTTGAATTACTTTTAAGAATTTTTAAATTAAAACTTATACAAACCTAACTCCAGCTACAGCATAGGTGTTATTATTGCTGATCATAAAAGAATTTGACTGAGTCATCTTAGTAGAAATATTTCTTATTGTATGCGGTAATTTCAACACTATTCCCTCTAAGTGCTGGAATTTTTCAGCCTCTTCGTCCTGTTTTTCTTCTTCCTATAAAATTAATAGCAAAATATATTTCATTAATTATCAACAAGCTCAATATATTAAATATATTTTTTTCATTATCTTTTGAGATCATCATAACATTAATGTAGTAGCAGATTTTGGCTCGCTGATATTTTGTCCAAAAATATTTTTAATATATGTATATGCGCACAAATGCCATTTCATTTGTTATAAATAATGACCAGTGAAATTGATAAAATTAAAATATATGAGTACAATAATTTAAAAATAGTAATTAAAACAAAAAGTATAGATTATTCAAAAATCAGGTATGTTTATAAGCATATTTTAGAAATAATAATAATAAGAAAACTAATTACACTATTTATAACTCGAGAAAGGCTGAACTGATTTGGCTGAAAATTGATAAGGAGGAAGTTAAGAACCAGAGACGGACATATGATACTTATTATCCCGTTTGACTTTGAGGAAACTAGAAAAAATCAACATTGTAATATTTACAATAAAAGCTGAAAGGGTAGAATGAAGTTCTAGTATATATATTAGTGCAAATGTAGATAGTGCGGTTATTATGTGTAATTACCGGGAACTATGCAGCATGCATACCCAGTAGGTACTCGTGGTAAAGGTTGTAAAAACTTTCGTATTAATCACATTTGCCGGCAACAATATAAAATTACCATACCCCTTTTGTAGATGTAGTAAATAATGAAATGAAACATTGGAATAAAAAAATATTTAAATAAAAACAAATATCAAGAATATTATTAAATAATAATAATAAATCCTAATTTCACGTAAACCTACAAAAGGCACCTGTGACGTGTCTATACAATAATAAATCTACCACCGAATCAGAACCTTTTTATTTGGTTAAGCAAAACATAAAATTATATTGAGTTGATTAGTCGGAATTGACTCCTCCCTATCCGGAGGTCCTGATTCAGAATCGCTTGTTGTGTTGAATATCTTAGTATGAATGTTGTTATTTATACTACTTTAGGCTCCGTACTACGTTTAGTGTCTCCTTTGTTGTCGATCCCGGCCGCGGTAAGTCCGGTCCTATAAGGTAGGCACTGCACCGAAACCTTTATATTGTATAAAGTCTGCGGCTGATTGCGGTTAAGTCGGGTCGCAGTAAGTTTGGTCCTTGAAGGTAGGCACTGCACCGAAACCTTTATGTTGCACGTTTACCTCGACGTATATATTTATTATTATTATATTTAATTAAAGTATTTAATAAGAGGTAAGAGTAATTTAGTTTCCGTAAGGTAACAAAAACACGTACACGTAAAGGATAAAACAAATATGTATTTCTTTTCACTTTTACAAGCTGAGAAAGAATTACTTTTAACAATATGACTCCTATTACTATACACGAGAAATACGAAACGATTCGTTTGGCGCGGCCCAGAATGAAGCGGCATGCGTCTCGCGTGAGTTGATAGCTCTGACTGCCGGACGCAAGCTGGTTCATTCGGCGCGTGCGTCGCTGTGCTAGGACAATGGAATGCAGGTGAGTACATCGTGAATGCATTGTCACGGCACAGCGAAGCGACGTTTGTTATCTATTAATGAAAATAACAATTACGTACCTGTACGTTTATTCTGTGTAAAATATATATGTAGTGTATGTATGTTTGCGAGCGTTTATATGTATGAATGTGTATCCTACACTACCCTCTAAATTAGTATCAATATCTTCGCTGGCTTGTCCATTTTGATTTTTTACCATTGCCTGTTCTTAGCTTGTAATATGTAATATTATTTTAAAGAGCTAGCAAGAAAGTTTTCTAAGCCACTTTTGCTTTACACCCAAAAATAATTAACTACGACTAACTCTTAAGTGATGAGCTTTATTTTTCATAAACTTAATAAATGTTATTCCTTCGGACCATTTAGTGGTCTCGTTTGTTTCTAACCAAGTAGCCAACATCTTTTTAAGAGTCTTGGTTAGCACTTTCTACTGAACCTTGTGATTGGCAATGATGTGGCTTTCCATGTACAATATTTGGTTCATCCTACGAAAGTCACAACTCTACAATCACCTTGCAACGGTACGTGCGGGACTGTAAGTATCTTCCTCCCCGCGCTCATCCCGCGCCGTTCGCTCTCCATTCCAAAGCTTGTATCAACATTTACCACGGTTGCGCGGAAACTTTATATGATTTCTGGTAAATGTGGATAATTCACAACATTAACCATGTTCATTGGTACAGATTGCTTACATTTACCGTAACATATATACTATAACTAATACTAATTTATCAAAATAAATAACCATTTCGCATGGTCATTTCCTCAAGCCCGAACAGATCGAACAATTTTGCTATTTTTTTTGTAGCGTTGGTTATAGCTAGAAGAAGGATTATAAAAAGAGAAAAACTTTAAATATTGCTGTGAAAATAGGGAAAACAATACTTAAATTTTCCTCATATACACAGTGTTAGTAACGTCAAGCGATACGAAATTCTCCGGGTCGGCAAATTAAAAATAATATCTTTTGGCATTTTTCTGTAAGATATAACTAAGCACAATACCTACTAACTTACCCAAACTTGGGTGTGATTACTGCTCATTTCAGAAACGCCAACTTTAATTTGCGATTTATCTCCTCATAACAGCTGTTTAACATTACTTCGGTTTAGACTTAAAATTGAACTCGTTTTTCTAAAATGACATATGTATTGCTAACCTCGCGGTTTTTACAACTTGGTTGGCGAGCAGAGTGCTCAGATCGAGATATTATTATTCAGATGGATTGGAATATTATCTAAAACGCCAGCATCAAATCTAGATTATGGTTACCGTGTGGAATGTTTGGGTAGTGATTGGTTCGCCGCTGGACGTTAAGACGCCAACCGAAAAAGTTCTTCATTGTTGAGACCGGCGGTGACGGTGTAGTGTGATGTTTTGTGATCTTAAAATTTGGCGGGAGGCTCACGTTGGATGATGTTATCGGTTCATTAGGATTTGATAACATGTCACGGGGTCTCCTAAATCTCGTGGGGATGCGGGCATATATATATATATATATAATCGCCTCTGTGGTCTAGCGGTCCGGGTGTTGGACTTGACTGCATGAGGTCCCGGGTTCGAATCCCGGGTCGGCCAACAAAAAGAAAATATATATATGAGTTTCCCAAAAACTATTTCTCCGCGTTGAGTAAGGTTTAAAGTTTTCTTTACTGAGTTAATTGAAATATCTGTGCAACGTATTTATTAATACAACCACCGGTTTCCGAAACATCAATCAATAGTAGGTTACGATTTATATTTTCATAACCGCTGTTTATTAATTTAACTGGATGCGGGCATATATATATATA
>NJDC01001484.1:6645-20459 GCA_002245475.1 Calephelis virginiensis
TGCATTAATAAATCGCTAGTATTATTTTCTGGAATCGAGAGTACAAAATGATACAAATCCGATTTCAATTTCAGTTTGCATAAAAACAAGATTTAAGAGAAACACGATTTGTGCAATATTGGAAATTGGAATTAAGTATGTCATTTTAGGTACTCTTAAACACTTTACTGACGAATTATTAACGTTTAGTTAATAGTAAACAATACATTATTTTATCGGATTCATTGAATTTATTTGTAACTTAAAGTTACTATTCCGCTAGTGTTTAAAAGTACTTACCTAAAATGCAAGGGCGGATCCAGTCTTCATATCTGTAGGGCTACTCTTGAATCTCGATATCATGCAAATTGGAATTTGGATTCGTATATGCCATTTTAGGTACTTTTGAACACATTGTTAGCGGATTATTAACATTTAGTTACAAATTAATTCAACGAATCTGAAAAAATAATGTATTGTTTACTATTAACTAAATATTAATTCGCCAGTATTGTGTTCAAGAATACCTAAAATGACATACTCGATTCCAATTTCCAATATTGCATGAATCGAGCTTCAAGAGTAACCCTACAGGGGGCTTAGTCAGAGCGAGCTCCAAATCTAGTATGACGTTTAAAAACATACCTATTCAATCAATAACTTTTTTAATCAGTACTAGCCAACGCGGCGAACTTCTTCCATTTGGCAATTGATACTCTCTGCCTACGCTGTGGGAGGATTTGGCGTGAAGATATTTGTGTATATCTAAGAGGACTTGCACGTTCAAACGTTTCTCCACATTACGGATTTTTAACGTTTTGATATCTTAAAAAAAAAAGAATTTTTTTATCTTTTTATTTTAAGTGCCTCAACTCAAACTCTAGTTTAATCACAGATGTTACTTTTTATTTTATGGGTTTTATTATGAATAATGCACCAATATGCAAATAAATGCAATAATGGCCATGTATGCTAAAATACGTTAGCAATATACTGTTTTTTTTCATACAAAGCAATTATGGATCTTGGCGACAAAATAACACAAGATTAACATTAATATGCTTTATTAGACTAGTGTTTCCAAAACACTATTCATTTCACTTTGCTCGATAGAAAAAAATCAAAAAGTTAACCCTTTTTTAAAAGCAAAACCCAACTGTCTACTTTAATTATGAAAATATCGTATGGTCTAAGTGAAATAAACGATTTTTTATACCCCGCACACTTTTCCCGTGTTATTCCGCGTCGTAAAATAATATCTGCCACTACCTGGCAGCCCTATGAGGTGAGCATAAGTGAAATGAAGCATTAATAAGAAGAATGGTGGTCGAGTGCTGTGCTTAACTAGCCGTATGGATCTACTGTTTTACATAATCCATATTGAAAATGTCTTTTTCCGATCCGAAGGGTATGGCAGCCGGCAGATTTACACAATAGGCCATAGAATAGCGTATAGAGGCCATGGTTGTCTCTTACCATTACGATAGTTTTATTCGCTGTATTATCACAAATATAAAAAACGGGTTGCACTCCGGGAGTGCCGGCAAAAGTGAAAACTTGAATATTAACGTTGTGCATTTTTAATATTTAGGAATGGTTAGGGAATGATTTTGCACGAATTGCTTTAATTACCAGTATGAAAGTACTATCATTTACGAGGTAGAATACAACATTCATTTATTGCGCTATCGTACACAAACGTGACAACACGAACATTCGCGCAAGCGCCCTGCGCCGTTTTACGAATTTTCGATCAGGTCACGTGTCCTAACGCGAGTTTAGAAGTTTTGACCCAATCCAAAAAAAGTGCGCCACGCCGCTAAAGAAGTTTTTACTTCAAAAATCTTAGATCTGGGAAATAAAACATCAAAAAATAAATTAAACAATTTTTTAGTATTTCAATCTTCAAATTTAAAATCTAATCAATAAAAGATACCTAATCTAATTTAGTAAAAGTTTGCCACTATGAAGATTTTTTAAGACTTTATAACAGCCTTTCCCAAAGTGGGCGATAACGCCCCCTTGTGGGCGCTGGAAGCCTAGAGGGGGGCGGTATAAATCTTGAAAAAAATGTTTTTTTTTTTAAACTAGGCGCAACAAATATGTTATTGAGGTTATTGACAAGAAAAAAACGAGGGGGGGGGCGCTACAAAACAACTGATTTTCAAAGTGGGCGTTACATGAAATAAGTTTGGGAACCTCTGCTTTATAACATGAATATTTTTGTTATGTTTGGTGTTTTAAGGTTTGACTATAGATGTAGTGAGAGAAACACGTTATTATTGTGTTTGTTATGTTTGATATATGTATAGTTTACACTCTGACCTACAACAGTCAAATATATGTATAAATGCTAATGCTACTTAAAAAAAACCCTCAATAACTTGATGTAATAATTGTGTTAAATTGTTTTTTTTTGTTTGTAATGAATAAAATCTAAACTGCTACACCGATTCATCTTTTCAACACTACATTACTTTTTAGTAGTGGTTTACGAGCAAAGTTCCCATGTTTTGGCAATGGATTTGTTACTCATATCTCTCGTCATTGTATGTGAATTTATATTTTATCAATCTGTTATCAAAGCCCAAATGATAAAAAACCCAAAACAGGTGTGTTGCTGCCTTAACACTCCTAATTCTAAATATATTGATTAAGATCGGCCAACCCGGCTTCTTTTTCATACAAACGCTCGTACGTGATTATGGCTTTGTAACAGATGGTTCTTTGAAACTTATATATTTATTTATATCTTTTGCAATATTGTATGGTAACAAAAAATCTGAATTTGGAGAAACCGATTCACTATAAACCTCCGAAAGTCTGCCTTTTTTTACATTTTTTGTCTGAACTTTGGCCGTTTATAATGAACTCGTAAATAGTAGGTAAAACTAAAGAAAACATTTTCGTAGAAACCTCTCAAATGTAATAGAGGTTCCAAATGAAACATTTATTTCACGAACTTGTAAAGATTTCCGAAAAACACGTATTTCCTGGAACACGTTTTATGAAATTTATTCACACTATTTTTCGTTCAATGTTATCGCGTTCTCACTTTTTTGAAAGTTACCGAATGCAAACCACGCTCTCAGGCGCTATCTCTCTTATTTCGCTGAGCTTCTTTTTCTTACATTGCGCTGGATGAAACACCAAACTTTTCAACGCGAGCGCATTGATGCCGGGAAGGACCCTCTTAAGGTGCATTCTGAGAAATCGATATTTGAAAACCTAATGCACAAATTGTTTAGACAAAATTATAGATTTTTAGATATAGCAACTCTTCGTAAAAATATATGTTCTTAGATTTACTTTAGATGCAACCTAACAGCTATAGTGCAAACATCTGGCTTCAACCTACATTGAACCGCTGAACGTCAAAAGAGTAATTTGTAATGTGTAGGATTTTACTTTGTTTGGAAAGAGGTTCATCCTTTGCTATTTTGAGTTTTGTTAAATATTAACTCATGAATTGAAGGTTAAGGTAAGCAGCACTAATTTACCTAGAACCGACTTGTTAAATATAGGAGAGTTTTTAGTTCAAAAATTTTATTCTGCAGAATTTAGAAATATCAAAACTTCCTTGTAAGCATATTAACCTTTATAAACAGTATAATACTTTTTTTATTTTTTTTTTATGATATTGGAAGGCAAACAAGAAGACGGATTTCTTGGTCGTAAGAAATTCACGCCGCCTAGAGACACTAAAGTTGATAATGATGCGTTGCCAGCCTGAGCCCGGGAATTAGGCCTCGATCAAAAATAAGGTTGCCGGCTACCTTACCCTCCGAACCGGAACACGTCAACGGACTGAAGTTATGGCGGCAGGAATATGTAAGGCGGTGGTATCAATCCAGACGAGTCGCTGCGAAATTCTACCTTTATGTTCTACCTACCGTTATGTTACTTGTTAGTAGCAGTAAGCCTATGCTCGCTTTTTACGAGCTGCCTGGCAGGAAGCAGCATGAATTGGTACATGGTACCTACAAATGAGGCCGGACCAACACGAGTAAAAATATTTATTACGGGATTATTTTATTGTACAATGTTTGAGGTTGATTGTCATTGGTTCTTTCTATAACTGACAGAGTTTACATTTGATATTGTATTCTACTCTAACGTGATGTCACAACCAATAGCATGACACTTTGTAGCGTTTTAATAAAAAAAAATTAAAATCTACTTTTTATTTTTTTTATTATTTATTTGAATGTGTTATGTGTAAAAATAGTTGCTACTTGTCTCAAAGTGTTTAATAAAATAAAATGTCTGACGACTCGCACACCTGGCGAATTTCACACAACCTGAAAATAAAACTGATACCACTTTATACAGAAAGAATGAATGTATTGATTTATTATTAATTTCTTTACATTTTCCCCAGTTATTCCATACATAGTAACCTTTCCTGTGCTATAAGGAAAATGTTAATAAAAATTTACCAAAACGTATAGATTATAATCTGTTTTAATTTATTTTACAAAAGAAATCATAGAGATTATAACGATTATAAATAAAAATATAAACAATCCCAAATCTTGCAAATGGCTAATGGATGAAAAATGGATGGTTTGAATGTTTTTATAAATGTTTTTCTTATGGCAGAAGAGAGATTATAATGTCTAAGATAATTTGGAAAATTACTAACAACAATGATTTTTTTCCTCGTACAAAGTGTAAATTCTCTTATTATATTATGCTAGTATTATTTCTTATATTGTGATCACATGTTCAGATAAATAATTTGAAAGTAACTGTTTTGAACCGTCTGTATATCCGTGCGTTAAAAACACCTACACCATAGCAAACTTATGTATGAAAGAGAATCGTGCTAGTCACTCTATTTATAACTCAAGAACTGCGGAACCGATTTAGCTGAATATTAATGGTGAGGCAGTTTAGAACCAGTAGTCGAACAAATGATTTTTATTAGCGAATAGCACATGGCTATCCTGATGACCAGAGGCCAGGATGGAGGGCCTATTGCGTAAGTCTAACATCTGCTCTGCCCTCTGGACCGTAACATGGCAGAGTCATTATGACGGTAGAGATAGTTGAGGCCCGGTGGAACGCCTCTGTCTACCCGTCTACCCGGGCAAATTACTCCACAGAACTCTATCACCAGTTAAATCATAAAACAAAAAAAACTAATGCTTTTGGTATTTTACACAAATAATGGTTTTAGTATTTTACACTCGCCACTAAACTAAGAGTATATATTCAGTAAACAGCGACACTGTTGAAGTAATTTTTTTAATAATCTGGGAACACAGAGTGTAGACGACTCGCGTTCTTGTGTATTTAAACGCGCGTTTAACATTTGTTAGATTTGAACGTAACTTGGACTTCTGAAACGAATAATATCAAGCATACTCTACGTTTGACCTGTTTTTGTACATCGAAGTTATTTTAGAAAATAGTGAGAAGAAGAAGAGAAATAGAAATAAGACGTCACAAAGGGTTGTGTGCGTTGCCTCAGAGTTTTGGTATTAAGCGGATATTACACTGCGCCGCGCCGCACACCGAACGTGTTCTGCGTAGTGTGATATCTGCCTTACAGTATAAAACACCCGAACCTTGTCTGAAGGATTGTGCCCGCATATAATCTTATCTATACCGTTTGTAATATTTCAAAACAATATTTTTATCAAATAATCATTTCAACTAATAATACCGTGAACCATGAAGACCGTTTGAAAATATTACACGAAAATATTAGTTGGCAAGTGGCAACTAATATGGTTATAAGTTAAACGATATTGAATAATTTAAACGGAGTAAAACTGCAAAAAACCGACTTTAAATTTTCTAACATATGTGGTTTTCTCATGAATGCTAATGTAGACCTGGACCAAATTATAATGAGACTGCCGCGGGAGTATAGGCTTTCAATTTAAAAAAATTGAAAATCCGTCCACAAACACCGGAATAACCGCGAAACATACATACAAAAAAAAACAACATTCAGGCGAATTGAGAACCTCAACCTTTTTTTTGAGCTGTTCATCTAACTTTTCAACGTGTTCATCATAGACTCCACCCAATTGCTATCTTTAAACCCAGTCTGCAGTCTTCATGGCCGTACAAATCTGCCTTCCTGCCACGTAGCTCGTAAAAAGTACCAAAAAAAATCGCTGGTGGTAGAGCATTGAGCAGCAACTTGCACGGATAGGGAACAACTGTCGTACAAACTCCTGCTGTGGTAACGACTCTATCAGATTCCGCTTTTAAGGGTAGAGTAATCGATACTTGCAAAACAGTCCTAACACCTAATAAAAAGACAACTTTGCCCAGTATGTGATATGCGCACGGTTGGCGATAGGTTTTGCCATATTTCACATTGTGGGATTGAATACCTTCGGCTAAGCGTGGGTGTCGTCGTTGTGCCTCTGCCTACCACTTTGGTGATATAGGCGTCAAAATAGTTACTTTCTTACTTTTCATAGATGTTAATTGTACTGGATTTAGACAAGAAACATAATATAGGTACTTGAAGTAAATATTTCCTGTCTAAATAAGTGAGAGAAGAAGATAAGACATAATGCTACAACCTCAGACATCGGTTTCTTAAGGTGACGACGCGCGGCGACGGACAGTATTCTTCACTCAAACGTAATTCTGAAACTCTTTTTTAAGTCCTAATTCTCAAAAAAATTATAAATACAAAAATGCACATGTCATTGCGTATGCACCGTTTTGTTGATACAGTCGCGATTTGAAAGTTCCATGAAAATTTACACATAATAAAATATGATTTCCTCCGTGTCGCCTCTTCCTTGAATGTCAAGCTGGCTTAACATGCCAGCATCACATTGGCATCGGATAATTACCACATTATTTGTCCGTATGCGACGTGTCTCTACCATCATCAGGGTATTTTTACATAATAGAAGAAGAAAGCAAAACCTGTGCGGGATGTTAATGAAGTAATCGTAGAATATGATTTTAAACTATCACTCACAGTATAGTAACTATCACACATATACGTATATATCTTCGTACCAAGTCCCTAGTGAAGTGAGTATCGAGTGCCAAGCTTTGATGTCAAGTGTCTAACAGATCTAACCAGCTCCCCCCACATTCTTCACTCTTTTTTTACAAACAAGCCGGTTGCTGATACTCTTGACACCACCCTCGAATGATATTCGTGCGATTTGGTTGACATATGTCTACCTGGGTACCAACACCTGTTTATATTCACATTGTACCTATATGTGTTTGGTCAAATCTTTTATCTGTTATTCTTTTCACATAACTGAGCTAATGAAGAATGCCCTTTCTTATTTTCATTGTATTATCATCACGCATACCTTCTAAATAGAAGGAGCCTAAACCACAACGCAATATAATGTTTCAGACCTTTGGCCCTCTTAAGTGGCTGTGCTCTTGTGAATTGGCGTCATCATGATGAAATAACCCATTTTTTGGGTTTTATCTGTTTTGCTATTGAAAATTGCATTAACAGCTGGTAATTTATATTACCGGGATATTGTATCAGATTCCTTTAACGACCTATGTTGCTTGCAGCAACTTACTTTTCCTGCTGCCTTAATGAATGTAACTGATATCTATGTTGTATAATACAACTAAAATTCAATAAAATCAATAACTTCCGACAAAACCTACATCTAATGTAACTTAGAACCATTTATCACATCCTGCTTTCAACGAAACAATCTGCATCAAAATCGATACACAGACACGTCAAACTTAAAAAACCCCTCTTTTTCTGGCAGTTGTTAAGTAAAAAATATAGATTGTCATGGATTATGGCTTCAATTGAATTTGGATTAAAAACTAGGTTGTTAGCTAGGATCGGCCTTTATTCCTATTTAAAGGAGAGGCCTCAAATCCGAGGCTTTAATCGATCGACAACTCAGTAGGTATCTCTCAGTTTTGCGGACTTTACATCAAGTACCTATTACCTTTTATCAGGAAATCTGTCTGCATTGCCTGTCTGGAGCTTAAAATTTTGTGTTTATTAATGTTGTAATAGGCACTGAGCGCTGCTCTTTTGCGCCTTCAATAAGAAAGGATTGACATATGTATCACCTGATCACCATTTAAAGTTAACCGACACATGACCTCGTCAAAAAACCTTGAAACTCCAGATGAAAATCGATGCGTGGAAGTTTCAACTTGGCAATCTAGTGAAACACACACTGAACTCGAGCTAAACTTTAACCCACATAACAAAGTTCAATGTAAACACAATACAGAAGTTTCCGAAGTTCCAGTTCACGGCCGCGGGCCGGTGGGGTAGGGGGTGGGGGGTACCACCCGCAAGAAGTCTACGCTTACCCTAATCGATCAACTTTTTCACAGCTTTTGTGTGTTTCGAGGGATTTTGTGAGAAATATTCGGTTCAGTGTGGATCGTGTTTCGTTGCTTTTGATTTTTGTTGTTGAGTTTTTTCGTCCTTGGCACTTGGTGAAACCCCTATTGAAATCATTTTTGTGTTCTTATGTTAATAATTAGGTATATAGGTACAGCTTCTTGTTTAATTTACATAATAAAATTCGTTAAAATAACAGTAATGGTTTGAAAATTTCAGGCTTTTCATAGGATCTTTTTTCATAGAAGATAAAATCTTAATATCTAAAAATGTTATTTGCATGTGTTTCTCATCTAAATCCTTTGAAACGGCTTAACTAATTTACTTTAAATTTTGTGTGCATAATGCATATTTCAATGGGTTCCCGGCTAGTTTCAAAATACTATTGAACGCGTTAGGTTGTGGTATCAACGGCGTGTAATTAGCACAATACAAAGTTTGCCGAGGCAGCTATACTAGCTATATTGTAATATTAAAAATTAATTAAATTTGCTGTTATAGGACATCGACACTAGATTCACTCGAGTTGGTCCAGGTCTCCTGTGTAGAATAGACCATGTGTCTTCCTGCTAGGCAGATTGTAAGAGGCGAGCAAAAGTCTAATGCTTCATTACCAACAAGAGCACTGGCAGTAGAGTGCTGTGCTGCTAGTCTTGAGGGTAGGGTTTGCCTCACTTATTCCTGCCGCCATAATGATAGTGTCATGTTCCGGAGGGTATACCGTTAAGCTTTCACAATGGGCTAACTCAGCCTAAAGACAGCGACGCACCTACAACGTCAATGGTGTCTATAGGCCACGATTATCTCTTATCATCAGGAGATACTGTGCTTGTTCGCTGCCTTATCACATAAAAAAAGTATCTTCACGCCCATATCCCCGAAACAGTAGGTAGGCAGGAGGCACAACCAGGGCATCCACGACTAGCCAAAGACACTAAGTCCCACAATGTGATAGGTGGCAAGCCTATCGCCAACCAGGCACATATCCAATCCCAAGCAAATTTTTTTTATTAGAAAATTGGAAAAACAAAATTTTCTTTTTGCCCGACCCGGGATTCGAACCCGGGACCTCATGCAGTCAAGTCCAACAACTGAACCGCTACCCACAGAGGTTAATGGGTCATTACCATAAAGACCACTGGCAGTAGAGTGCTGTGCTGCAAGTCTTGCGGGTAGGGATTGCCTTACTTATTCCTGCCGCCATAATGATAGTGTCATGTTCCGGAGGGTATGCCGGTAAGCTTTCACTATGGGCTAACTCGGCCTATATACAGCGACGCACCTACAACGTCAATGGTGTCTATAGGCCACGGTTATCTCTTATCATCAGGAGAGCACCTTATCACATAAAATAAATAAAAATAAAAATAGACTTCTAAAATTGACATTCGCAAAATTTCTGTTGATAAACAACACATATAACATTCCTTTATATCTATCTTATCCTATTTTCGTACGGTAAAGAAAGTAGAGTCAGGATATTTAAGTTACTTACTATTGTTTGTTTACACGCGTCGGTGTTGAATAGTTTTATACAAACTTTCATCCCCCATGGTAGTCCTTTGTGAGATGTTTTTTTAAAGTAGCATATAGGTATTAGAACTCGCTGTCTTTAAGTATATGCTTATAAAATTTCATAAAAATCGGTTCATCTATTTAGCTGTGAAACGTAACATTCTGTCAGTAGAAAAAGCGGATTTTTAAAAAAAAAACTGTCTTTACATTATTACTAATCTCTGAAGCGGCTGGACCGATGTTGATGGGATTTTCACTTTCAGGTAGCTGTTATAATAAGAAGCAGTTTAGGCGACTTTTATTTAAAAAAACTTTTTTATTGAATTTTACGTAAGTAAATTATAGTTTGTAATGTAAATGTTGATTTAATTACCGATGAGGAAATTAGGCACACATGAAGTTGACTGGAAGAGAGACTATGCTACATTTTATTCCGAACTTTAAAGGGTTCCCGCGGGAGAGCTGAATTACTATAACTAGGTGGCAGAGTTTCGCAACGACTCGCCCGGATTGGTACCACCGCCTCACCTATTCCTGCCGTCATAACGCCATGACGTGTTCCGGTTTGAAGGGTAAGGTAGCCGGTAAACTTACTTTTGCTCAAGGTCTAACATCCCGGCCTCGGACTGGCAACACACCATTACCACCTTTGGTGTCTCTAGGCGGCGTGAATTTCTTACCATCAGGAAATCCGTCTGCTTGTTTGCCTTCCAATATCTAAAAAAAATAATGGAGTTTGCGGAAAGGAAAGTAACACATAGCCCAATAAAAAAACTTTTAACACGATATAGCCAACTGTAAATAAAATTGTTGTTATTTCTTTCTTCTTAAATAAAAGTAGCCTCAGCTCTTCATTACATCAGCTACCTGCCAATGAAAACCCCGCTAAGTGGGTTATTGTCAGAAAAAGTTTCTTATAAAGAGAAAAACCAGTAAATTGCAGGAACAATGGGAAAAACAATGATTTAATCCATAAAAACGTCAATTAATAATTAATGTCAAGCAATACAAAGTGCGCCGGGTCGGCTAGTTTTGTATATTTTGTCACTTCGTCAAATTTTACTAATCTAGACACATCACAACTAATGTACCTACTGACACGGTCGGATTGTTCTTCTCTTTCTTTCTTTCTTTCTTTAGGTTTGGCCTTCATGTTAGTATTTTCACTAGCTTATTCAAAAACTAACTAATTTCACTCAATATAAACACGAAATTCAATAACTATGGAAAAATTACGACCTTCATTCACGATGGTGCCAAAACTCCCTTTATTATCTATATCTATCCAATTTTCTAAATCTCTGAAAAGGTTCCAAACGTTTTTATGTTTACTACAGTGTAGGGGGTTACGGGGCGATAAATCGATCTAGCTAGGTTTCATTTTAAAAAAACTTGTTTTATAAAAAAATCAGCTAAACTTGGTCATCCAGATACTGTACATTAGAAGATATAATCAAACCTAGAAATGTACGTAGTTACATTTGATTCAACTATTCACAGAAACTTAAGTATGGAGTGCAATAGGTACACATCTGGCCTGTTTGAGCCCGCATGTGAGGAACATTTTTTTCTTTTTAACTAACAACATTTGAGGACACTTCAACATATGTACACTTTTTTAATTGTACGTTTTTAATGTCATAAGACAGCGAACATGCTGACTGCCGCGTTCTGCTGATGGTAAGAGATAACCATGGGCTATTTACACCATAGGTGGTATAGGTGCTGGGTCGGTTCTCGTTGGTGATTACATATTTAGCTTATTCTCGCCTTTTACGAGCTGTTAGGCAGGAAGGCAGATGTTCTTTTCTACATGTATTACAATATAGCTCAAAGTTTGAAGCTTTGCTCGCTACTTCATTCAAGCGGTTTGAAAAAAAGGCGTCAAGCTGATCTTCGACTAAGTAACGCTTTGTGAAAATCTTTGAGTATTAAACTAATATTTAAAAATAATACTTATAGTACTAGTATTTAAATTATGCGCTTCGGCTTAACACTTCTTAATCTTTTTACACTTTATGCTTTAATTTTTAAATTGGCTGACCTAATCTAAATTTAAGCGAAATGACAAATTATGATTTATGTGTAATAACAACTCTATATAGATATCTTTACAATACATTCGGATTTCCGAAGCTTGACGAATACAACCTAAGCGCATAATTTAAATAGAACTACAGTACTTTTTTTCAAATATCAAACGTACACAAGTTGAGTATAGACTACAGTGTCTCCTTTGTGTTAGTTGTACCTCACACTATTGAACGGTTACGAAGAAACGAGTCGTTTTGCTTACAAATGGTAGATTTTTGTACGAATAGTAAAACGCCTCTCTCATATCTTTCGTTGATACTCTTTATCTGTGACTCTGCCAGCATTGACAGCAGTGTCAAGAACATCGTGTTGCAACTCGCTTTAGACGCTTGCTTTCAAAGTCCATCTTTAATTACAATAGTATTATCTTCAATCATAAGTATAACCGTCTAATATAGCTTTTAACCCTACTGCTGAAATATACCATTTATTAAATAAAAAATATAAGTTTCGTTTTCTAGTCTTTCTACTATAACTTTATAACAATTTCTTATGTACTGGACATTGCCTAAACAAGTCGTGTAAAACGATTGAAAGCCATATTACAAAAGAAGAAGAACAATTTCTTGTAATAAAAGACGTCGCCTCTTTGTATTTGACGCTCTGAGCGACCGCTGCTGGTCACATTTTTTAACATCTGAAGCAAATGTGATGGTTTGAAATTTATAATCCGTATAAAATCGTAGGTTACTTTTTTATCCACTTACTTAATAAATTCATGGGAGTAAGTCAGGTTGTTTATGTATTTTGCG
The DNA here is from genome assembly GCA_002245475.1 of Calephelis virginiensis. NCBI lineage: Eukaryota > Metazoa > Arthropoda > Insecta > Lepidoptera > Riodinidae > Calephelis > Calephelis virginiensis. Next base: position 19,318 of record NJDC01001484.1, read on the forward strand.
CAAATAATTTCTCGTAGCTCAGAGCGGCTTAATCTCCAGAGAGAATTTTGATATCTACCCAACCGCACATAAAATGTGAGCAGTATTAAAAGCACTAAGAATCCTAAACTCTAATAACTATTTGATTTCCCTCTTTCATACCACTGCGGAAAAATAATATTTACGCTCCTATTCCCGATGAGATGGGCAGAGGTGCACCCGCGATTAGCCCAAGACACTTATTCCACAATTTTATAGGTGGCATACACATCGCCAGTCCGACACATAGCTGTCCAATGCCAGACAACATTTAGACAAATTCTATTAGATTATAAATACGCATTTTGGCGTAACAATGTCTTAAATGAGGTTGTGGCTCGGAGTCACTCTTGAAAAAGTGTAACACCCGCTCACGTCTGTTACGATGAGTCACCGAACGAGAGAGAAGCCCGCCGGACCGGTACAATGTTTTAGTCAACAAAATATATTCCTATAGTTAAAATTTGTGCATTTCTTATTTTCATTCAATTCCTTGTTCCTATTGTGCAATTTAATAATATTCATATCAATAAATATTCTACCGAGAAAAAGACGTTGTCACGTAAAATCTTCGCCCGTAAAACCGACTTTACAGGCAATCATTTTTTTAGTTGCCCTAACCAGGAATCGTAAGGAGACCTGAAGTCAAGTCCAACATCGAACCACTAGATCACAAAGGCGATCACAGATGTAGGGAAGATCTCCGACTTTCACAATATCATTGAACTAATCGCTTTTACCGATGGACCGTCTGGCATTGTCCACAACCAATCTAGCATGAGTATCTTGTGTTTACAATCCAAATGGTCAATGTTGATTGGTTCCTCTTCGCTTACAATGATACAGAGAAATTTACTCGGGGACTATACCTTCTCAATTTGCTGTTGCGAGAAAAAACAATCCAAGATTGAAGTTTTTTACAGAGCTATGACATCAGGTAATTCAAAAGTGATTCACCTCCATTAACACGCATTGTAATTTATTTAACACCAGCTGACTCGATAGACGTCTTTCTTTATTTTATTTATTTATTTAACACTTTATTGCACACAAAAACTAAAATACACGAGAAGTTAAAAATGCACAAAAGGCGAGCTTATCTCTAACTAAAGAAATTTCTTCCA